>CATVHY010000073.1:440000-649111 GCA_958336335.1 Dilophus febrilis | reverse complement strand
TTTCAAAAACTTTTTTAGTGGAGGATTATTTTATTTTATTTTTTAATTATAATTTATTATGTTAATTTTTTTTTGTTTGTTTTGAATAATTGTAGTTACAATTATATTTCTAATTTATAACAGGAATGAATTATTAATATTATGAAAAATGAATGAAAAAATACAAAAAATCGTTGAAAAAGTTTTTTTCTATTTGATAAATAAAAAAAATTAAAAATCATGTAATACACAGCTCGTTCAATGAAGGGTTATCTGTATAGAATTCAAATAGATTTTATATTTATATCCAAAGAAATATTTAATTTTGTTTTAATTTAATTTTAATTATTAAGAAAAGAAATATTTAATTTTGCTATAAAAATGGATTGTATTTTAATTTTAAAGTTATATACGAAAAAATAAGTCGGCGATCTAAAAACAGACAACATCAACAAAAAAACCAGAAAACAAAAAAAAACTTTATTTGATTTTTATTACCAAAATAATTTTTACTTTTCTGTCTTCTATTTTCTATATACCAAAAAACCAACAATAATTTTGGAATATGTATAAATATCACGCAGTTTATATTTATATATCGTTTATAAGTAGTTATTTTATTGGCTAAAAATAAGACAACAACAACGACAAATAAAACCGAAACAGAAATGAAGATGAAAACAGTAAAAAAACAGTAATGAAGAATATGTGAGAATATGAATATAAAAAAAATCAACGTGGTATATGCATATATAATATTTTATATTTATATACAAAAAGAAAAATTAAATTTACTAATTTACTACTGTGTGTACTACAAACAGGGCCGTTTTAGCCCATTTATGCGCATGGCTCAATTAATAAAATCAAGCGCCCTGAAACATGACAAGAAAAAACCTAAGAAAAAACCTCTGTTTCGTTCGCACCAATATCTTGTATGTAGCGGCGGCCCTGACTACAAATGGATCGTATTTTAAATATAATGTATTTAATATATACGAAAAAATAGTAAACACCAACAAAAAAAAAGACAAAACAAAAAAAAACCCATAACAAAAAAAGCCCAAAACAAAATAAAACGTAACATCCAAATTATATTTTTATGCATGCGATAGATATATATATAAATAAATAAAATAAATGAAATGATTGTTACCATCTCTTTTCAGGACAATTATAGCTGATAGATTTCTGATTTTAGATTTACGAAGCATAACGTATGAATTTTCGTATCATTACAAGTTATATGATCATTGGTATTGGTAAATATAAGCATATATTTGTAAAGAGGTATACACCTAATTGGACAACGGAAATTTTTAAAGTTATAAATGTTCAAAATACAAATCCTGTAACCTACTTGTTAGAAGATTAACAAAATTAACCTATAAAGGGGGGGTTCTATGAAATCGAATTACTAAAAATAAAATATCCGGATGTGTACCTTGTTGAAAAAATATTAACGAGGAGAGGAGAGGCCGTACTTGTAAAATGGCTTGGTTTTTCAAAAGAACATAATTCGTGGATTCATAAAAACCCAATAGTATGATTTAAATATTTAGTAAATGTGAACATTGAGTAGCAGCAGCAACATTCCTTATATAATATCTTAAGATGTCAAAAATTTTTATATTATTGTTGTGCTGAAGAAAAAACCACAACACAGAAATAAGAAATAATATATTTTGTTGATTGTGATATTAAAATATTGTAATATTTTCGCATGTTAAAAATATGTTAAAATAAGGTAAAATTTATAATGTATATCATGGTATAAAGACTATAGGTGTGCTTGACAGCTGATATACAATTTTGTATGACGTCACTCTGAGTGAAAAAAAATTTTTTCAATGAGTAATAAACCATAATAAACATAAGCACAATAAAAGAAAAATCCAGAGTGACGTCAGAAAAGGGAAAAATGGCGAACATCAACAAATATCGAGCATACCTAATATAGTCTTTATACCATAAATGTATATTAAAAAACGATTTACACATAATTTGTAAATATATGGTGACTCTTAATTTATGTTTTGAATAAAACCTTTTTTTATCTTCTTTTCTTTTACTCCTCGTTTGTGCATATACACAATGTGAATCAAAACAACAAAACAAAACAAAACAGGTTTCTTATATACAGAATTATATATTATATATTATTTGAATTATATAGAAGAATTATATATTATTTGGTGAAATATCCTTTCTTGTCATATTTTTTATACAAAAAGATATTTTTATATATTGTAGTGAAAATATCAAAACACATAAAATCATAAGCATCACACAATAGTAATATAATTTTTATTTGTGAATATCGAATCTGTATATAAGAAACCTGTTTTTTTTGTTATAGATTCCTTATACCAAATGTTATATATACGATATCACGATATATATATTATATGTCAAAAATATGTGTTTAACAGTATTTAAATGAATATAAGTGGTTATTATTAACGGAGCATAAAGATAAAATATTTCGATATTATTCATTTTTAACTTATCATAAGGACATAGAAATGATAAGTTCAAAATATGGAAAACATTATATCACGTGTCCATGGTCTAATGATGATGCAAAAGGTGATTCAGATACATGTGTTGAATTTATATAGAAGAATTAAAAACAAACAAAAGTGAATTCGAATTTTACCCGGATACACAATTATGCTTAAATCTAATCAATATAATTCTTTAATATTAATAAAATACATTTACATTTTATTTTGCGTCAATGTTTTTTATTTTGATCATATATTCACAGTGTCTCTTTAATAAAAATGCATTTTGTTTTGAACAGCTTGTATTTGCATCACTATTTTCATGAGCATTACAACATTTTATATTTTCGTATCGATCTCTTAATTGTATGAAATTCAGGGGAAATTCCATATCCTCTAAATTCTGTACCGTTGCTGTACCGCTAAACATTACATTAATCCATGCACATTTTTCTATACCCTTTCCTAACAGTAATTGGTTTTTAATGCGGTTCTTAAATATTTTTGAACCATATTAAAATCTGCATTTCCTATATTCCAATTTAATTTATGGTGATTGTTGTATAGCCAACAAACTTGACGTTTTTCCGATACTGTCAATTTCTGTAATCCGCACGGTGGTTTGAAAATATAATACTTAAGTTGATTCCCTTCATTTACAATTGCTAACTCTTTGATAATAAATCTATTGGAATCTGATTTGTAACCCTGAGCATCGAAATAACATATATTTGTTTATGGGGCATATTATCTCGAAAATTATAGGTATACATCGTATTGGTTGACCTAAAATAACATTAATAAAATAATTCAATAATTTAATACGGCGATTTATCGATAAACAAAACACAAACAAAAAATATATTTTACATAATCGTGTCATAGTACGTTATAAAGATAACGTAAACATAAACACAATATAAACATAAACAGAAAATATTAAATTTTTACTTACTTACTTCCTAACTTACTTACCACTTCAATACACAAATATCATATTATCGGTTCTTATTGAATGCGCAAATGTTAATGTGTATGTGGGTAACAAAAAATATATAATTCACATAATCACGTCATAGTCTGTTATAAAGATAACGTAAACATAAACACAATATAAACATAAACAGAAAATATTAAATTTTTACCTACTTACTAACTTACTTATCACTTTAATACAATCAAATATTTGTGGGTAAATATTTGCAGAATATATATCTTTCTTTTTTTCCTCAAGCCAATTAATCCTTTTAAAGCAAACACAAACAGCACACACTTGCATAAACAAACTAAAGAAAAAAACTGTTGTAAATACTATAATTTAGCGACATTTTCTAATATAATTAAAACTTTAAAATGAACAAAAGCGAATTAAACCACCCTTTTTAAACACAGGATTAGCATATATATCAACGCATTGGTGTATATATATATCATTTTAATATAAACAAAGACGAAAAGGAGGTGTTGTTGTATGTAAATAACCTTAATGTAAACAAAAGGTAATAAACCACCATTTTTAACATTTTTACACATATACATACACATACTTAAATATAACCACCATTTTGCATATATAGACACACACACACACACACATACACATTTTATATATCACAAGTACACGCCCATATTGTTGTTTCACTCGCACACCCACTTTCACCAAATCAATGGGGGTGAAAGAGATGGCCTGATTTCCCTCACTCTGCAGCGCTCTTATGGGACATCGTGAAAAATTCTCTTCTTATGGGACTTTACATGGAGAAAGTGGTCCAGAATCGGATTTGTTACACTACTACCATATCTATCCGATGCCATACAAAATAATATTTAACAAAATTCGATGCTGTGCAAAATTATTTACTATAGCACAGCATCGCCTTCGCGAGTAAATCAAAAATGAGTAAATTGGTTAAAATTGTTTTTATTTTGTTTGTGTGATTTATTTATTTTATTTATATTCGGCATTCGTGGATCGAGAATACTTGATAGAGGTTGTAGCGGCGTATATATTATATATACATATATGATTTTTTTTAAAATAATTTTTTTTATTATATATATTTTCTATTTCGTATTTCATATAGAGAAAAGAAAAAAATCTGTTTAAAAAAACTATACCAAAAAAACCATTTATTTATTTATTTTTTGTGGTTTAAAATTTCGTATTATTGAATTTTCTATTTATGTTGTAAATTCTACATATATTATATATAAAAATATTATATATATAGAATTTTTGGTTACATTTCTGATTTTTCAGTTCAATTAAAAACTGCTTCATTTCAATTCAAGATTGTTTTATTTAAAATATTTTCATTATACAAGCCATTTTTTTACCAATTGAATTTTTGCTGGCTATTGAAAATCCTTCAAGAATTCCTCCTGACTATATATTGGATTTTCGATTCGCACTTACGATTTTAGCCTGAGCAGTTCATCATGAACCACTAAGTTACCGTTGATTACCACGTGGAGGTAAAGTAAGCATTTGATCAGAAACTCAACCGTTGCAACACTGGGTTAGCGACCAGTCAGTGTTTACGCGGTTGATTCCAATCCGAACCAACTAATTTATAATATATAGTTTATAAATTATTTGTTGTGTGTGTAAAACATTTGTGTAAAATTATAAATTATATATTATATATATAATTTACAAATTAAAATTATAAACTATAAATTATAAATTATAAATCAATGTACGAGATTTAAATATCTTCACTTATTTTTTTAATATTTTCAATTTCCTTTTTATTAGATTTCGATTTTCCAAAATCAATTTTTCTGCAAGACAACGGGATTCTTTTCGTAATAATATTAGAATCATCAAATTCAAAAAAGATTTTCGATGCAATGAACAATCATTTTTAACATTAAACCAATCATGATAGATTGAATTATATTCTGTTTTATTAATACAAGTTTTAACAATAGTTTCTTTAATATGTGTATTCCAGAAATGTGCTTTAAAATAATTATCAAACGTTTGAATATGTAACTTACAAATTTGGATAAATTTTTCCGTTGGCACTTGTAATTGGAAACTTAGATTGGAATAATCTTTGAAAAATAAAAACCAATCTGAATTGACTTCACCAATATTGGTAGTGGACATATCTTTTAAACATTTTTCACATTTTTGCTTCAACAAAAATTTATATAAAACATATCCACATGTGAATACGATTGCATTGTTTAAAATGGATTCATCTGATTGAAATTCATTTGGTACGCTTTCAAAATCTGTGGTATCGCCTTCGTAGCAAGTTAGATCTGATGACAAGTTATCTTTTTCGGTTGGTTCTTCAGTTCGTAGCAAAATACCGCAATCATCTACGCAATTGGATGAAGTCGAATGGTGATCCATCACCTTAGTGGTAATTAACTTGGACACTATTGAATTAAATTCGAATAATGATGGATTGTTGTTATTAGGAATCATTGCACGAACTTGCGAATAAAAGTTTTCAATAGGATCTTGATTTAACCTGGATGTTAAAATAAAGGACGCATCACATTGGTCAGAACGGGTAATACAAATGTCATCACATAATTGAACCGTAGCTGTTAATGTCTGCACCATGCCATTAAAACAATATACTTTTCTCATTGAACAAGTTCGAATTTCTTTAATATAATCCACCATGATATTTAAATATTGGTACACCGAATTGTTGGGTGCTAATGGCATTTTATTTGATTTTGCGGTACTATTTAGTCCGTCGAATAATTTATTCATTTTAAAAAAAAATTCAGATGTACTAATAGCAATATCGGTACAATCCTCGTAACTCTTAAACTGTTGTAGGGTACGAATCGTTAATGCACATGTGTTACTGAAGACTTGTACAGCGTAGCTGACTTTCATCTTCTCAAAACTGTTCGGTTGGATGTGATGGTTAGTAATTTTGGGGGCCATACGTGGAACATTTGCACTATCTATATTGTGCATTCTTTTAACAATATCCCAAGAGACTTCTCCAACGGGCGTCTCTAAGTTACTATTCATCAGCACATTTCTAAATGATTTCAAGAGATGAGGAACATCGTACATACCGTAAATTTTTTTTTGTGCAATGTAAAAATATGGTTGTTTTGCTGTTATCATTAATTTGTTGTATGCACTTTGATTGTTTGGTCCTTGATCACAAATTATAGCTCTTACACTTAATCCAACATCAAAAGCAATTTTGATATATATTTCCAAAAATTCACATATTTCATTACTACTAATGCCATTTTTTGAAGCTACATAGCCAAGTACGAATTTCCAATTTTCATTTAACCCACGAACCATGAACACACACACCTGTTTAGCTACATCTTGACATCTCTTGGTACCATTATCACTGAAACCCTGAATTTCATCATGAAATGAATTATATTTTAGTGATTTTCTAATTGCCATTTCATCGAACAATAATATACATTGCTTGGAATTCATTTGCATTTGATTAACTATGTGTTTTAAACTAATTATGTGATTTTCGACCACCCCTGGTTTCATGTATTTATTAGGAAGCCATAGATGTAAGGTTGACATTGCCGGTAATTTGAATCCCAAATAATTTTTTAAATGTTTATAAGTTTTACTTGATTTCAAATTTATGCTTTGAGATAACATTTTTTCGTTTTTGGAATATATCCGTTTCGATGGTTTCAAGATCATATTACAAAAAGTTTTTGTGTTATCTGAAACATAACTTAATTTATTAATTTTATCATGCAGAGGGGTTTGCGCCTGATTTTTAAAAAAATTGAATTTACGCTTATCACGTCGTATTTGTAATTGCAATGCGAAAATGGTGTTTGTTGCTGTCTTTAATTTCCGTTGAAGTTGTCTATTCTCATTTTCCCTTTTAGTTAACATACGTCTTTGTATTACTTCAGCCTCATCCCTTTTCTGACAGTATTTACAAAATTCAACAACATTTTTATCAGGAAATTTATTTCTTTTTACAGGGGATTTAAAACGATCAACATAAGTATTATCTTCAACCGTTTGTGTCGTTTGTGAATCTAATAAATTTACATCACATTCCGTATGCACGTTTTGATTTTCAGAAACTGAATCATCACTTACAAATTCATAAACCTGAGGGTCCGTGGTATGATGAATTTGTGTATCTATCGGGCCTAAAAACAACTTTGGAATAGCATCCTTTTTAAGAAATCTTTTCATTTTAAATTTATCCTCAAAATGTTTGCCACAAAGTCTTAAATTTTTATGGTTATCCGAACTCAATTTACATGCTGCTTTCCAAAAGGGTTTATATTCATCATTATTTGGAAAACGAAAACATTTAATATTTTTGGCTAACAACTCTCTACACGAAGGAATAGCGCATCGATTTCCCATTAATTTACGTTTTTTTTTGCGAATTCATTATAACAATTCCGGGAAAATTGCTTTTTTATAATTTAAATCTTTAAATTATGATTTTTAAATTATAAAATAGAAAATGGAAAATGGAAAACAAAAAATAGCAAAAATTCAACACACATATATGTGGTATTGTTGTGCTGGAGTATACAGTATTTATATTGTCTATTGTATAGTAAATGGCTATTATCACTATTATGTATGAATGCTGATTATGAATTCGATTATTGTATTGTCTATATTATATATTATATATGAATTGAATTATATATGAATTATTGATTTAGAAAATAGTTGTAAAGTAGACGTACATGTAGCCGCATTTAAAGTTATTATATGAATTATTAAAAATATAAAAGAATTAAAAAGAATTAAAAAGAATATCAGTCGAAGATTATTCTTATTATTGATTAAGACGTTGGTAATTTATTATTCTCCTGTAAATCTACCACATATATATATAAATCAAAATACAAAGTTCAAAATATTTCAAAATTCAATCCGATGCGTATGATACACGAAATGAAAATAATGAAATAAATAAGTAAAAATGAAAAACAAAATTCATATGCCAAATAAACAAAATAATGCAAAAATACGCAAGTAAAATTACATTCACAAAAATGCCTGTATAGCTTTGCTGTTGCGGGGAATGGAATGGATCAAATCAAATATTGAAACAACAAAAAATAAATAAATAAATGGTTTTTTTTTGGTATAGTTTTTTTAAACAGATTTTTTTCTTTTCTCTATAAGAAATACGAAACCTCCATCAAGCATTCTCGATCCACGAATGCCGAAATAAAATAAATAAATAAAATAAATCACATAAACAAAATAAAAACAATTTTAACCAATTTACTCATTTTTTATTTTCTCGCGATTCGCGAAGGCGATGCTGTGCTTAAATGTAAGGTTTATATGAAAAATTAAACCGAGACATTTTAACACAGCATCGGATAGATATGCTACTACTTTAGTTTTTTTCTTGTATGTATTATCACAACGTATAAACTAAATTAACGTACAACTGTTGTTGCCAATGCAACTGTTTATTCCACTGAGGGCCTATCATGATTTTCGCGGCGAGACGAAATATTTTCGCTTTTCATTTAAATTTGTTCGCTGACGAAACAATGGGTATCACAGTTCTCGCTATTGGAACATTTTCGATATAGAGAGACATATTTTTCGATCAACATTATTTAGCAAAAATTTGAAAATTATTGTATAAAAATAAAAATATGTGTTGTTATATTGTGATAATTGTGACCAATAGTAAATAAAGTTTAATAATAAAGTATAAATGTAGTCCAAGCACATATACAATTGTCCCAGATTTAGTGAAACAAAAATTTTGAAACCAACTAAAGTGCAACTTAGACAATTGTTTGAAATCATATGAGTTATATTTTCTTACTGCTTTTCAGTTTAAGTTTTTTTTCTCTCATATGTTTCCTTTTATTTTCAAAATTTCATAAATTAATCCATATAATTAATGTTTGACCACCCAAAATCACCTAAGTGTTCACCTAAGTATTCAATGTATAATAGGTTCATCACCTGATTAAGTGATATCGTTACGGGCTCACGGCAATAGAATTCCGCGGTTTTACGGGCGCTAAACCCATTCTTCTGTAGTAACGAACCAAAAAAAAAAGTTTAATGTTTTGTTTAATTTATTTTTGTAATTTAATTTTATAGATATAATATATAACTTTGATTTTAATTTTTAACTTTAATAATGTATTAACATTAATGTTCAATTTCTATAAGACAATGTAAACAAACTATTTTATTCAAATTTATTGATTTAATCATGATAGGTCCTCTGTAGTAACTTTATTAGCTCGACTGACAAATAGAGAGCACATATACGGTCTGTATGTTTACTTTTAGGTTAAAAGCATTTTTTGTGTAAAATTAAAAACACTTAAATACACCAATTTCAAATTGAAAAAGTAAATATGCTTTTGGACTATAACATTATTTAATTAAAAAAATTTGCACTACGAAAATATTTTCAAACTATATAAAATATTATTATAATAGGTTATTTTATTAATTATTTCGTGTAATCACATTTAAAACATTATTATTATCTTATTATCTATATTATCTTTTTTATTTTTATGATGATTTTTATTAATTTTATTTATATTTTTTATTATTGTAGTTATATTATCATTGTTATATCGGCGGCGGCATTGTTACAAAAAAGTAAAATACAAAATTTGACAGTGTCTACTATATGGAAATTTATACTAGAAAATAAAAAATTAAATTAAAAGACTATAGAGAAAGTTTTGAACACACAAAATTGGACAAAAACTCTGTATAGGTAAGGTCTAATTTTTTACCCACAAAAAAAGTAAATTTACTTTACATTTTATAAAGTTTTATTATGTTTTTGAGAAACGTTGTATTACTATGTATTTTTTTTTATTAATATTAATTATAGTGTTTGCTACAAAAAAAATTATATCTTATTTATTGGCAGTATGCATTAATTCGTGCGGTTGTCTAAGAGTGGGCGTTACTAGTATTATTTCGCGTAGCGTTCATCCGTGACTATATTCATTTGAAAGCTACTGTTATTGCGCGTCTTTTTCAGTATATGTCATTTGATTGAAGTGTAAACAACATTTTTTTTTCTATTCATTGGAACAAGTCGAACTTTGTGCCAGAAAAAGTGTTTTTCGAGGAGTTCTTCTTCATTACTTTAACATGAAGAAAAGTGCTACCGAAAGTCATCGTATTTTAGTTGAGGTTTATGGTGGCCATGTTCTAGCTGAAAGAACGTTCCAGAAGTGGATTTCACGGTTTAAAAGTGGCGATTTCAATTTAGAAGACGATGAACAACCCGGACATCCAAAAAGATGATGAAGATGAAGAATTGGAGGCATTTCTTGATTAAGATGTGTGCCAAACGCAACAAGATCTTGCAAAATTAAAAGCAACGGGATTCATCCAAAAGCTTGGAAATTGGGTGCCGTATGAATTAAAGCCAAGAGATATCGAACGCCAATTCTGCATGTCGGAAATGTTGCTTCAACGCCACAAAATCAAGTCATTTTTGCATCGGATTTTCACTGGTCATTAAAAATGGATTCATTACGATAACCCCAAGGGCATAAAATGGTATGTGAAGCCCGGTCAACCATAAACACCCACGGCAAAGCCATAGTGCCCATAGTGCCAAGGTAATGCTCTGTTTTTGGTGGGATCAGAAGGGTGTGTTGTATTATGAGCTGTTGAAATCGGGTCAGACGATCAAAGAGAACCTCTACTGAACACCATTAAATCGTTTGTTGAGAGCGATTGCGGATAAACGACCAGAATATACAACCGGATACGAATCCATAATTTTCCATCATGACAACGCTCGGCCACATGTTTCAACACCGGTTCAAAACTTTTTGGAAAATAGTGGGTGGGAAGTTCTAGCTCACCCGCCTTATTTATTTATTTTATCTATTTATTTATTAGCAATGGATGCACGCCCTACTGCCGTTCTCCAAAACATATAATACAAGATATAAAATATAAAAAAATATAAAAACTAGAGAATACAAACTTCAAAATCAAATACATAAAAATGATAATACACCAAATAACAAACAAATATAGAATAATAAATATTAAAAAAAAAACAAAAATAAAAAATCTAATCACGACCAATAGTAACAGTAACCCACCAAAGGCCATGTGAAAAATTATTTAGCAAATGTAATATACTCACTCACACCATTGTCATATCGACAAACGTATTCGAACAATGATATTATTATCATCTCACCACAAGACGATTAAAAAACCGGACTGAATCTAAATGCGCCAAACCGAAATATCTTGACCTTAATTTACATACCCGGCGAAAAACCGAAATGAAATTGATCGTTGTTCTTATTAAATAATCTAGACATATTGCACAACGGCTTATATTCCCCATAGTTTGTTGTATGAAAGTTCAGGTGCAAGAAGTTGTGACCACGTGAGCACCGAATTTCATAATTAAAATCAATCTTATACAACAAATTCGGCGCATCAATCACATTGGTCAACATATCGAATACAAACATGACACACGCGGTTTCTTGCCTATTCCCCAACGTCGGTAGATCAATAAGTTGCCACCTATGCAAATACGGGGGAAGTGTGGAATCTTTGAACCACCCCAACTTGCGAAGAACATATGTGTGAACCAAATGTCATACGTCTATCAAATATAACACCCAAATCAATGATTTCATCGACAATTTCAAGAGATTATCCTGATATTACATAGTCAAAAGCAATAGGATTAATCTTTCTGTGATAGTAGTTATGAAAAATGTCTTGAACAATATCGTAAAACCCTATATATTATATATATTTTCATTAAAAGTATATCACCACCGTTTCTTTGGTTTTACTTCACATTCACATATATATACACTAAATTAATAATATGTAAACACTAATAATTTATTATCGAAACTAACATTTATTATATCGTACTATATTTATTTAAAATCAATAAAACATATACTGTGATGAGCAAAATTTAACGTACCACAAGCACAACAGACTTGTATCCATTATATTCATATAATATACAGAAATTAGTTAATTAAAGAGTATTTGATTATAATAATTCGAATGTAATTTATTCAAAACAAACAAAAAACATTAATGTATTGGTGCATAAAACATTGATGAAAGGGAAGAAAACTTGTTTGGAGAAAAATCAATACACCGTACCACATAAAAAATCTAAATGGTACAGTTGAACAGGGGGGTAGTGGGGCGATTGTGTAGGGATGTATGGCGTCAGTTGGAGTTGGAAATTTACAATTTATTGAAAGTACAATGGATCAATATGGTTATATGAATATTTAAAAAAAAAATCTTCAGAAAAGTGCGGTAAACCTAGGATTGAGATCAGATTATTATTTTCAACAAGACAATGATCCAAAGCACACCGCTTACAACGTTCACAAATGGATAATTTGTAACTTACCTCATATGTTAGTGACTCCACCACAATCGCCTGATCTCAATCCCATTGAACAGCTATGGACTTGTATTAGAAACAAGGATACGACATCATGAAATAACATCTAGAAGTCAACTGTTGGATGTTATTAGAAGTGATTGGAGTGCCATCATCAGCTCATACTAGTGCATTCTATTTAAAATTAATAATTACCATATGATCATTATTATTATTTAATTAAAATGCATTAGATTAGAAAAATACAATAATAAGATAAATATACCATAAATAAATAACATAAGATTATAACATTAACCGCTCGTATTGCATAAGTATGTATGCAAAATAATCAATCGAGAACATCAGCAATCAATAATATTAATAACATTTATAAGAACAAGCGGTGGACAAGGAATAATTTTTTATTATTGCATTTATTTTATTTTATTTAAGTTTAATTGTAAGTAGGAAAATAATTTCGAAGAAATTGGTCCATCATCGTTATTCATTAAATTATCGTGTTGAGCTATAATTACGCTTTCCCATGCATCCAATTCCTTACTATTATCAGCACTCTTCAGTAGTTTTAGGTTGCTCTCCGAGATGTTGAAATGGTCTTCCGATATAACATGTTCAGCTATAGCCGACTTGTTGGGATTATTGTGTTTTATATGGTACATATGTTCTTTGAATCTTGTTTCGATTATGGACAAAACTGATTACGAGACAAGAATGCAGGAAACCATAGAGGAATCCGAATTTATAAAACTATCACGCGATCCTAAACCAACAATGATTAAAGAAGCATACCAATTACTAAAACAGAGAGGGAATTTGGAATTCCGAAATGGAAAATAACTATACCAAAATCCTACTCTGCCGAAATTGTATGGGTTGCTTAAAATTCACAAAAAGAGCAACAAAATGAGACCAATTGTTTCAAATATAGGTAGCCCTTGTTATAATATTGCAAAAAGGCTCGTGAAAGAATTTAAAAATTTAACACCACCGGAAGATTTAAGCGTGGCAAATTCAAATGAGGTAGTACAGAAACTGGAAAACATCAGAATACATGAGGATGAGATTCTGGTATCGTCCGATATTGTATCGCTATATCCAAACATATAACTCTGTGGTATAAATGTTAAAAATGCCAATCTAAAATTCTAAGGAAAATTTGGGGTCATGGGTTCGAATCCTACTGAATGCATAAAATATGTTTTGCGTTTTCGGTTATTTTTCGAATCTGAATTTTAACACAGAGTTGTATTTTCCGTTTGCGGTTGGTCGAACGGCTAATTACCGACACCGCGTAAGACACAAATTAAGAAACTAACAACAGATGGCTGTTGTCGGAGGCTAAAACCAGATTGTTGGTTTTGTAGCGAAAAATGTATTTTTATTTTTTATTTAACAATAAGAATAATTATTTTGGTAATGATCTAGTAATTAATTGAGTATACCTATATCGTCTTTCAAACGTCTGCGATTATTTGTTTTTTCTACATCTGATTTTTGTTTTTCCGCTAAATACCAAATAAATACATTTAATTATTAAATCAAAATCATCTGTAATAATAATATATACCGATTTCATTTTGATTCGCCTGTAGAACAGCTTGTGTTTTAATTAGATTTGGATAAATTTGACCTTTAAAAATATTATATGTGTGTTGTTTTTTAAATGTTCATATATATTTTAGAACAAAAAAAATTATTATTACGTTACGCACCTGTGAATGCCATTTTAAATTCTTTATAGCCGAAACTCATATCATCGCTAGTCATCGCTATAAACCTGTCTAAAGAAATAATTAATGGTTCCTTAATTTTTGTTCAATGAAAATGTTTTAATGTTTATACTCACAAACTGTTTTTTTGCTCATCAAATTTGACAACCGAGTTTATAAAATTAATATAATAGGAAATTATTAAAAATGGGAAAAATTAACGGACTAATATACTAAAGGAATAAAGAAATAGGAAGAATTTATTGAATTGAATAACATTCATAATTTTGGAATTTCGTGCATTTTATGTTGTTTGCTAAGATCTGAAATACAAATTGCTGTGGATTGAAATATAAAAACACAAGGAGATGGTACCGGATGGTCAAAAAATGGTACTAAATTTTGTACGGCACTGCCAAATATTATTGGTGTATTTGCGTTTCCTGATATTTTTTTTGTCTTGAATATTTGAACGTTTACTATGTAGAAACTATTGCACAATTTCAGCGATAAATAGAAGTACTTATAACGTATAAAACAGCAAATTAGGTAGCAAATACTTGCAGCAAATCTTATTAAATCGTCTGTATTATCATGTAATGCAGAGAAGTGTACACTTCAATCAGTCTATTATAAATTTGTATAACCGGGTGATTGCCCTTTTTAACGAACTTCTTAATTTGTTGCAGATAGTTCTCGTTTAAAATGCACTAATGTTTTCCAAGGATCCATATAGCAATGCTGTGGTGAATGACTTAAGCAATGTATATTATATGAAAGAAATTTTTCCGAATACAGATGTGGAGATGACATGATAAAACCATTAATAAGATTTTGAGCACAATCATTATTAAACTTGCAGTTTTCAGAATGTAATAATATTCGAATTGCAGGGCTGAATTTTAAAAAATGTGTAAATCGGGTGGTATCCAAAATATTGAATAAAATGAAAGGTCCGACGAAAAAACGAAAAACGAAAAAAGATAAAAATCGACGAAATTCGGTGGCCTTCCATTTATCGATTTCGTTTATATCGCGAGGTATACGATGAAATTCTTTGGACATGTGGTCTTTTAAAATTAACAAATTTTTATTCAAGTTTTTAATTTGTTTTGAATTTAACGAAAAATTTTCTTTTTTTACTTTACACCATAAAGTTAATAAACTTTTCATTATACCGAGACCTACAACATGCATATAATCAGCATGGACAAATCCCATTTAAAAAATTCGTGCCTTCGAAATTTTAAAAGAAACCCACACAACTATCCACTTATGCACATACAAAACAAATACAAGTTCTACCACTATATTTATATGAATGTTTTCATAAGCGTTAGTGCTAAAGCCTCGATTTCTATGAAAATATTTTATTTATCACAAATATGATATTTTTGATATATAAAAAAATGTGCTTTTTCTGAAATTTATTTTGCCTGGATCAAAAAACCGAAATTTAATAATTGCTGTTAAATAATTCCATTTTTTATTAGTTTGTAAATTAACTGGATATTTTATTATTATGAAATTAAATCATAAAAATTAAATAAAATGTAAATAAAATGAAAAATGAATATTGGACAACGGTCAGCCGACGGCAATAGAAGAAAAAATATCAAAGTCCGCCGTCAGTCCGCCGTCCAATATTCATAAAAAGCACCGCCATTGAAATGCATGTATTTTCAATTTGACATTTGCCGTCGTCTGCCGTCGGCATGTCATGAAAAGCATTACTTAAGAGTTTGAATGACTTATTTTATTTTGTTTTGTGTCCATCTGCTTCTATTATTTATAAATTTTATTTATAATATAAAATTTTAATAGTTTTATTATTTATAAATATATAATCACACATTTTATCATTTGTGTGATTTTTTTTGTTTAACCCTCATCTGGCCGAGAAATGCTTTACTACTCACAAACATTTTTTGGTATACTTTATTTATATGAAATTAACTCACAAACGCGTACTTTTTAATATTTTTAGAATTACCTTTGTTAAAAATGAATAGCAAATTAAAATTACATTAGTGATTGAAGTGAGAAGTTATAACAAATATTTTAAATGGAAATCACCAAAATCACCCGGTGCCTCGTCAGACGGATGAGGGTTAAAAATAAAATATAAAAATATAATATAAAAATTGAATCCCTTTTCTAAACCAATTTTTCTACCTGATAGAAATAAAAAAATTTAATAAAAATAGAAATACACAAATACATTATAATCTCATGAATTGGACTGACATAAAACCAAGCCATGTGCAAACACCGAATTTGTTCAATTATCGGAATAAATACAAAATAGTCCTTTTTTTGTAATCAAAACTTTTTTTATGATTTTTTTTAATATAAGTATAATTATTTTAATTAGATTCAAATAATTTGAAATTTTTTGAAATATGAAAATTAGCGAATTTTGCAATTACCGAGATTTTACCGTATTAACAAATAAAGTAGCTATAAAAAAATAATAAAAAAATGAAATAAGAAAATTAACATCAAACACCAATTCATCCATTTTTTACGACTGAAGATAAGACGACTTGACGAATGAAGACTCATAAGTCGACTGATAACTTATTGTTAATAAGTGATTGATTGAATAGACTATACTGAATGTTAAAATATGACATATGCTTATCAGGGCTGCCGTTTCTCAATGTTCAATGGAAGTATAAACCAATTTAAAATAGTAGTATAAACTTAAAAATAGTAGTACCGAAAGTCGACAACACATTTTTAAAAAAAACAAGCCGATCCCGATACATTGATTGTAAAAGTATATATAGTGTTCTACTCATCTCTGGTTATCTAAATATATTTTATCTGATTGTATGTTTTTTGTATGGAATATGGACTGTTGGATGGTATGGTAAATTGACGATAATGTTTTATATCATCAATGACCTATTGAGTGTATGCACATAATATATCGGTTTTACACATAATTGATTTCATTCAATTGAAGAACTTAATTGAATAGGAAAGATAATAAATCGTTGATTAATTATTCTTTCTCAGATAATATAAATAAAAAATAAAATTCTAAAAAATGAAATTGATGAACCAATAGTCGATACAATATTTCATGAAGTATAAGCATCACTTCAACCTTCAAATTAAGTTTACAACACAAAAAAAAACAAAATATAAATTCAACGACATTTCATAATTTGAACTCAATTAATCAATAACTTGGTTTAGTTTGATAATTTACATTATTACATTAAAATAAACTAACTCAAATTTCTTATTTGTCCCTTGAAGTTAAGTTCGTGTTTGGTAGTGGTAGTGGTGTAAAATCTTTAATAAGAATAATGTTAGATTCAGAATTTTTGAATGTGCGTTAAATTTTAAAATTATGTTCTATTCTTACTGCGAATATTTATGGGTTAATGTTCAATATAATGTAGGTTCAATATTCATATAATTCATACAGTTTTTTTTTCATTAGTTTATTTCAAAAATTTAATAAAATATAAAACAAAAAATAAAATAATTTCATTCTATGAAATAATAAATTATATTAATAACATAACATAAAAAATTATATACCTTACCCTTACTTATATTCCATTTTCAATCACTACCTTATCTTATTAAAAAAAAATACCACAGTTTAAAAACACTTCTATTGTCTCTATCTAAAAGAATAAAGAATATACCGAATTGTGAAATGTAAAAGTTCCCACTAAGCAAATAATAAATAAAAAATGTTGAGTTAAAATTTTTCAGCGCAGTACTACAGTTATAGTAGTACTGTAGCAGCACACCACTGCACACAAAACGCTATTAAAAGCTCATCTCAAGAAAATGAGATGACAACCAATAATTATAATTAATCAATAATTATAATTACTGGTTATCATCATTTTTCTACACAACACATGCATTAGACAGAAGAGTCGTTGATTAACCGTCAAACCTTCAACACTAAACGTACACAACATTAAGTTACTCGTTATATTAAAACGGAATCAGTTTATTTCAATAAAGTAATTTTTAAATATCGTAGTGGGACAAAGTGTTCTCATATTATTTAAGTAAATTAGCGGAATCATAATTACGACACCACCGCTAAAGTACTTTCTTCAAAGAGGTAGTACGGAAGTGTCGAGGCATACAAGGTAGTACAAATACTACAATTGTAGTAAAACGGCAGCCCTGATGCTTATATTGATGCTATAACCAGTTATTTAATCGAAGCTATAACGATATAACTACATAGCAATCGTCATATGAGAAAAATACCTTCATATCTGGTCATGGTTTTAATTCATCCAACACATTGATATCTGGTCATAATTTTCATATTATGGTCATAATTTTTTTCAGTTTTTTTTCGTTTTCATACAATTTGCTTGATATATGCATTTGACTACCATGATATAATTCAATGGAAATTGTTGCACGCAATCAATGTTGAGCAAGTGGTTCTAGTTGGTGATGATGTTCTGGATGCAACCTTGCCCGAGATGCATCTGCTGTTCGTGCTGCACCGTTTTCAAATGCGTATGTTATACGATTCCTTACATAATTCCCTTTTTGTACGCTTTTCGTGCATGCATAAATGGCAGTATGTCCCTTTATTTTTAAAACAAATGCTCTTGCTGGGGCATCACAAATGAATGCTCTTATATGAATATCATACTTCACGTTTCGAAAGTGCATGCCAACCAATTGAAGTTCTTTCATTTCTTTCACGAAACATTCAACAAACGCTATCATTTAGTTTAGTATTTACGCGATATTAACATCAATTGCTATAAATTGCTTACTGTAGTTGTTATTTAATAAAAAATCTGTCAAACAATCTTTGATGCCATAATGAATGTATTCACCATAGGTGTATTTATACCGCAGTTTTGTTTAAAAACGATCTAAAAAAAATCTAGTTTTCTGTGAGTTTAGATGGACAATAAGAATGGAACTAAAAAAACTAGTTTTCATTCTGCAACTATAAACACAAATTTATTTCACATATATAATATATTTTTAGGTTATAAACATACTTGGGTTTATTCAGGCCTCAGCGTGGTTAAATATCTACGGAGATATTTCGTTTAACCACGCTTTTCGTATTCAGAGCCCATAAATTATCTACGATAATGAATAAATTAACATCACCTTTTCGATGCGAAGTAAATTATCCACGCTTAGGTTTCTATGGAGATATTATTATTCTATATCTATATCAATGCACGATATTTTCATTTGATTTATTTTATACAGTACAGACTATTACAATTTTCCAGTTGCTCAATAAAACGAAACTAAATTTAGCGAAAATACCGAACACATTAAAAAAAGACAGTCGATATTTATATGTGGAAAGAAAAAGAAAAAAAAAATTTTTGTGTTCGTTTTATTTTTATTCTGTGTAGCCAAATATAAATGATTGTTTTTTTTTCCTTATAAAAAAAAGTAAACAAAAGCGCTATTATAGTAATAGATTATTTTAAATTGTGCTCTGAATACCAAATATCTTCAATATTTTTCTTCGTAGGTATTTCACCGTGGATAAATTTATATTTAACCACGTTAATTTTAGTACGTAAGAATTGATACAGGTATAAAGACAATAGGTATGCTTGACAGCTGATATACAATTTTGTATGACGTCACCCTGAGTGACAAAATTTTAATATGTGATATAGAAATATGAATTTTATCTTTTATATTTCATATATTAGGTATAGGAATTAATAGTGCGGATTTTTTGGCTTGAAAATGGCATTTATTTGTATAACAAAATGTAAACGTTTGCCAATGGTTGTTTGGTCGACATTCAACGCCATTGCAAGTTTATCTTGCGTTCTACACGAATTTTCATCCAATAACGTTTGCAATTCTTCGTCGTCAAATTTTTTTGGCTGACCTGGCCGTTCTTTGTCTTCCAAGTCAAAATCACCATTTCGGAAGCGTACAAACCATCGTTCACAAGTTGCTTGAACTTCAATGAAATGACATATACTGAAATTTATAGCCTAATGACAGACAAAAAAAATGGCCGCGGTGTGTTGCGTTACACTCAACGCTAGTTGCGCCATCTGTTATATAAATCCGCATCATTAATTCCTACGCCTAATATCATTAAAGTTTATTTATTATTGGTCACAATTATCACAACATAACAAGAACAACGAACTTCTATGAATAGATAGATATATATTTATTTGTTTTTAACTTTTTTCGTAAGTTTTTGACAAAGAGTATAATTATAATTACAATACAATTTCTACTTGTGTTACATATCTAACACTCTTATTATCTACAAGTTAATTAATTCTATACGCTTGCTTTATAATTATTATTAATTATTACAGAATCCTTAATTCTAAATAATATGTTCTAAAAAAAAATTCAATATATTAACACTTAATAAATAGTGATAATAAATACGTACTAAATAGATAATATCTACATGCATCTAAATAATGTATAATTAAATAAATGGTCGATCATTCGTTCATTATGAACGACCTGATTTTTAGCGCGCTTGTCGTGTAATAATATATATTTTTAAAAATTTGCGCATTGCCTGAATTTAACATATTTGTTAGATATGTATTTTTAGAGCTCTTTATATATCTTTCTCTGATCGAGTTGTAAATAGGGCATTCCATAATAAAGTGTTATATTGTTTCTACTTTTTGTAGATTGCATATGGTACAAATGTTCTGCATACTAAATTTATATAACTCCCCTGCAATCATTATATTATGCCTGTATTTATTCGCTACCCTTAACTGAGTGATCAGCTTCGCCATTGAAAATTCTATTTCCAGTGTGAATTGCCTTGCTGGCTCATTGCCGCTTGCCCGCAAACTTTTATACCAGCAGTTGTTTTCTGAGTTTTCCAATAATCCCCTGTCCCTTTCACAATATTTTAATTGATGTTCACTTAATATTGATTCTAATTTCTGTTTGGAGTTAATTGTATTCTGGCTGTTCCACACATGTATTGTTGCTTCGCTGAATACCCTTTTTTTGAATACATATACCCAGCTTAATTTGTCAATTTTTTCAACATTGGCCGTCGTATTCATGAGCCGGTTATAACATATTTTGGTGTATCTGCAATCCTTCTGGTTTATTATTTTACACCACCATATAAACGCCCTTTTAATTACGCTCAATACAATTGGTGTACTTCCTGTTTCATAATTAATTATATACCCGGGTGTGTTACTGCTCAGATTTAATGCGCGTTTCATAATTCCCGTATAACATATCTCTATCTCCCTTAGGCAATTTAGTCCCCATATTTCGGCACCATACATTATAGTGGATTTCACCATAGCATCCATAATCAGCTTACGCGGCGACCATTTTTTCATTGCATTATTTGCAATTACACCTGCAATGCCCGCATACGCAACAGCAGCAGTTTGTTTGATTGACGCCGTCTCCGTAGTCCAGGCGCCCGTGCTATCAAAATAAACCCCCAGGAACTTGAAGTGCTTCACTACTTCAATTTTTTCATTCCCGTACACAAACTCTGTAGGTAGTTTCCTTCTCATTCTTCGGGAAAAATTGATAATTTTAGTTTTCTCTGTATTTACAGCCATTCCCTTATATGCACAATATTCCCTCAAGGCATTTAATTTGTTCTTTACGTCCCATGGAGACTTTGCCAATATTACAATATCATCCGCATATGCCAGCATTAATATCTCCGTTTTATTTGTAATGGCGCCACCACTTAAACCCGCATTTCTAAAGTAATCCTCTATGTCATTAATAAAAAGACTGAATTGCAAAGGACTAATTGGATCGCCCTGAAGTACGCCTTTTGTCACCTTTACTGCAGTACTGTGCACCCCACCCCTTTTCATTTTTACGGTAGCACTGTTGTATATTTTGTGAAGCACCCTGACCATGACCCCGCTTATTCCTATACGTCCTAAATGGTTCCATAGTCGGTTATGCTCCACGTTGTCGAATGTCCCCTTGAAGTCCACAAAAATGGCGTATATATTCCCTGGCGCCTTATGTAATGATATATAGATCAGTGCATGTAATATAAAGATGTTATCCATACATGCTCTATCTTCCCTAAATCGACTCTGAGACTCCGGCAATAGTCCTGCATCATCTGCCCATTTTGCCATTCTATTATTTAATATTCCCATGAATACCCTCTGCATTGTATTTTCCAATGCAATTGCTCTGTAATTTGAGGTATTGCACGGGTTTCCTTTTTTGTATATCATCACAACCTCCGCCGCAGCCCACTTTGTCGGAATTTCCGGCTCGTTTAATATCCTATTGAGATGATCTTTAATATGTTCACCCTGTTTACCAAAAATAGCCCGCATGCACTCATTAGGAATTAAATCCGGACCCGTTGCCTTATTATTAGGTAGTGCATCAATAATTGTTTTTATTTCTTCAAGTTCGATTGCCTTATCCATAAACGGATGTCGAGCATCCATAGCAAATATTGTACTGTCCCTAACCAGCGGGTATGTGTCACGTAAATAGTCGTTCCATCCATCTACATCGATCCTGTTCAAAATATCCATTTTATATCCTCTACTCCATTTCACAGTTCTCCAAAAGGTCACACTGTCTTTTACATTTTGAAACCGTATTTTTATTTTCTCTACCTGTTTTTGTTTCGCCGCCTTAATTTCCTTCATATATTCACGCCTAGCTGCAGTGTAATCCATCCACGTTACAGAAACATTATTTCTCTTAATTTTCCTTAAAATATTACGGCATTTAAAATTCAGCGATCTGCAATTGTTATTATATCAGTTGTTTCGATTTTTTGTTATTGTCGCATTTGCATGTTGTACGCACATCATGCCCGATTTTTGTGCTGCATTAATTATCTCCGCCATTAGCTGACTATGTTGTTCCTCTATATCCTCATATCTTTTGAATGCATTTAAATTGTTGACAAATACTTCCAGTTTATCTTCCTTCCATAAAAATGTTTGTCTTGGCAAATCATTTTTTTTATCACCAGTTTTCTCAACATCGTGTATTGCTGCCAATTCGACTTTGCAAGGAAAGTGGTCAGATGTTACCGACATATCCGTCACCATGAAGTCACGAATGTTTAATGCGGCATTTAAGTTCACCCATGCTAGATCAACAACGCTTTTGCCATTTTTGTTCACAAATGTGTAATTTCCATTACTGTCTCCTCTTGTACGTCCATTTAGGTTTATATACCCCTCGGTCTCAAATATGTCGACTATTAATTTTCCTCTTTTGTTAATTATCGAATCTTTTGATGTTTTATTGTTTAAGATATACGTGGCCCGAAGCAAACCATCTTCCTCAAATTGATTCAAATTACCAATTCTTGCGTTGAAATCCCCCACTATTATAATATCATTATTTTCATATTTTGTACTAATCTCTGCAATAATTTCTTGTAGCATTTGACAACATATTTTGTCATCCTTTAAAGGTGATATATGTTATATGCACATCCTATTACACATTTGTGACTTTCCATTTTAATTTCCATAAATATTCTCATATCGCTTACTTCAATAACTTCAATTTCAATATTACTGATTTCACGTATTGCAACAATTATACCACCTTTAGCTCTACCTATAGTTCGATCTTTCACCGCCGGAGAGAATAATATTTTATATTCAGGGAATAATGCTTGCGTTCTCGATATATCCGCACATAGCCAGGTTTCAACAAAGCATATTATATCAATATAGGAAAACATATTTAGTTCCATTTTAGGAAGATTATATAAATTATTAATTCCATGTATGTTTCAAAATACGATTGAGTTTATATTTCTATTGCATGGCGTGCTATCATTATCATTATCATTATCATTATCATTATCATTATCATTATCATTATCATTATCATTATCATTATCATTATCATTATCATTATCATTATCATTATCATTATCATTATCATTATCATTATCATTATCATTATCATTATCATTATCATTATCATTATCATTATCATTATCATTATCATTATCATTATCATTATCATTATCATTATCATTATCATTATCATTATCATTATCATTATCATTATCATTATCATTATCATTATCATTATCATTATCATTATCATTATCATTATCATTATCATTATCATTATCATTATCATTATCATTATCATTATCATTATCATTATCATTATCATTATCATTATCATTATCATTATCATTATCATTTAGTTTTTTTAGCACTTAAAGCTTTCCCTCTTTTTTCTACACCCTTTGTTTCATTATTCCATTCATATAGGTTCTGATTTATATATTTTTTCTTTTATCCTATCTTTACACTACTACCCTGTTCCTTCTCATTATACGCTATTTTCCTGATCTCCCTTTGTATATATCTTTCTTCGCTAGTTATATCACTGTCAATAAATATCTGCGTATTCCTGAGCTTGTGCTTATTCTTCAGTATGTTGATTTTATCCTCCCATTTTTCCATCTCAATCACCGCCATGTTTCTTCCTAATCTCTTCCCGGCCTGCGATATGTTCCTAATGTTACCCGTAACCTTCAAAGTATTGGTTAACAACGCCTTATCATATTCATATTCCCCATTTCCATCATTAACTTCCTCTTCCGTTCGCATTTCCAATCTGGACATTCTTTCAACGAGCTCTTTCTTTTCCCTTTGCCATTGTTCCCTCTCGATATTTAATTCTTTCTTCATATCATTAATCATTTCCTTAATTTCCTTGTTTTCTCTTGTATTTTCCTTCGTATCCTTCATTAATTCCCGAAGCATGTATTTCATTTCCTTAAGGTCAGTGTCCATTATGTTCTCGTTTTTGTTTTCCTGATAATTAATCTTTGTTGATCTGATAATTATTTTACTTTTAGCAAAAATCGTACCCCGTTCATCGTTTTCTTTCTCTTCAGATCTTCCTATTTTATTATGATACGACATATATTTCTTTAAATTGTGGACACTTTCACTTATTCCCTGTGATCTGTGTATTATGCTTATTAAATTAATGTTTTAATTTTATTATATTATGTTTTTTTTTTGTGTTGAAGGTATATATTCTATCACCATATAGGTAATATTTTATTTATTTTAATTAGAACCGTTTTGAACTTTATTATATATAATGATTATTTTATTATATCTATTATATCTATTAAATTAACTAACTATAACTATTAAATTAATTTAAAATTCATTGATAATGATAACAAACGATATATTTAAATTTTTTCCAGAATTTTTAATAATATTTTTATTCTTTTTTTTTTCCAATTGATTTTATGAATGTTTCTTTTTTTTTCTTTTTATATCTTTATTAATTTTTGTTCTTTAGGGCTAATTTATTCACCACTATTATTCAGTTTTTTTTTTGTTTTTAATTTGTATCTTGATTTTAAATTCTCTTTGTTTTTTTTGTAATAAATTACCGTACTTATATTAGTATTAATTTATGTTAAATTTTAATTCATTAATTAATTAAATACGCGTGTTGATTGTTCGACGTACAAAATTATACTCAACTTCTATGAATCTATGAATATTACACCACATATTTTTATTTTTATATAATTATTTTCGACTTTTCCAATCCAAAATGTTCCAATAGCGAGAACTGTGATACCGATTGTTTCGCCGGCGAACAAATTTAAATGAAAAGCGAAAATATTTCGTCTCGCCGCGAAAATCATGATAGGCCCTTAAGTCAAGTTTCCGAAAAAAAAGTTAAGACCGACCGATCGAGTGGAAGAAAACAGAAAAATTTGTATTTGATTATTCGCAATAAAACGTAAAAATTCGTTGGGAAAAGTGATAAAAAAAAGTACCAAGACACTTTTTCCACAACGATTACTATAATGAACTTTACTGATTGTATGTGTTTAACATAAAATATATTTTAATTCTACATAAACAAGAAAAAATTGTACTTACCAATTTAACCGATATACAGTTTTTGATTCTAGAATTTTTTTTTTAAAACAAAAACAATTTTATATTAATATTTTATTTGTTAGTGCATCACTCTAGTTACTTAACATACTAATATTGCTATCAATGCATTTATTACTTTCTGCACAGTCATACTTTCTGCACAGTCTTACACCATATTATTTATATTTATATTATTTGTGCGTTGACCATTCTACTCTACCACAATGCTAATAAATGCTAATAAAAATAAAGTTAGTAGTATTTGCGACATATGGTACTATCAATGACAATATAACTGAAAGACACGAAAATTCATACAACCATTTTCGTAAATCTAAAATCAGAAATCTATGGCCTTCATAATTGTCCTGAAAAGAGATGATACCAATCATTCTCATTTATTTATTTATATATCTATCGCACGCATTAAAACATCATTTGGCTGTTACGTTTTTTTTGTTTTGTGTTTTTTTTTGTTGGTGTTTTTATTTCGTATATATTCGTATATTTAAAATACGATCCATTTGTAGAGCAAAATTAATTTTTTTTCCTTTTGTCTATAAAATGGTATGTATGCATATATATATATATATATATCCTTCATTACTTTTATAATTTTTTTATTTTGTTACATTTTTTGTTATTCTGTTTTGGCTTTATTTGTTGTTGTTGTGGCCAATAAAATAACTACTTATAAACGTTATATATATAAACTGTGATATTTATATATATACCAAAATTATTGTTAGTTTTTTGGTATATAGAAAAGTAAAAACTATTTTGGTATGATAAATCAAATAATGTTTTATTTTCATGTTATACAGTTATCATGATACGCAATATATGATTTTTTCTTCCGGATATTTTTTTTAATAAATTTTATATACGCATATGTAACTATACAAATTAAATATTTCCTTTTATGAAGATCTATATGAAATATGATTGTGAAAATATACTCCATCATTTACAAATATTATTTAGACGATTTTAATACCATATTGAATGATTTTTTTTTGAAATCTAATTTATAACAGGATGAATTATTATTATTATAGTCTTATTCTCTATATATTATTTTATAGTCTTATTCTCATTATTAGCATTATAAACATTATTGATATTAATATTATTATCCTCAATATTTAATTTCCTTTAAAAAATGTATGGTAAATTAAAAAAGGAACGTAAATTTTTTCCATGTAACGAAAAAAATGTATGAACATTTCTAACGTCTTGAAATGTGTTATTGTTAATCCAATTTTTCAAAGGCCAGTAATATGGTAATATTCGTAGATGTTATCGTTTCAAATATACAAGATTAGATCTTTTTTATATTGGATATTTTTATATATATCAAAAAACAAAAACAAAAACAAAAACCAAATGCCAAGACAAAAAATGAAAAATAAAAGCAACAAATAAAACACAATAAATAAATAACAAAAAATAACAACAAAATAAGTGTTGCGATGTAAGTAAATATGATATACAGTTAACACTTGATTTTCAGATTTTTCAAGGGAATGAAAAAATACAAAAAATCGTTAAAAAAGGTTTTTTTCTCGAATAAGTGTTTGATATAGCTTTAGTTTTAATGTTTTACTCAATGTCTTCGAGAAGAACATCTTTCGCAAACCGTAAAAGGCCTTGTCTCCCGAAGCAATCCGGGATTGAACTTCCTCCGCTATATCGTTTTCGCTGTTTACGCTGCTTACAAGGTAGCTAAACCTGTCCGCCGTTTCATATTTGTTCTGACCAATTGATACGCTTTGATGTTGTGCGATAAACCTACTGTTCGTTGGTGCGATCATATACTTGGTTTTCTCCTCGTTTACCCTTAATCCCATTTCCGAAGCTTCACGTTCCAACAGTAAGAACGCTTCTTTAACGGCACCCATACTTCTACCCACCACGTCAATGTCATCGGCATAGCCGAGTAATTGAATAGATGACGTAAAAATAGTGCTGCTGGTGTTAATGGTCGTCCTCCTTATACATTTTTCCAATATAACATTAAAAACAATGTAGCCAAAGGGTCCCCTTGCCGTACTCCGTCAATGGTTTCAAATGCATCCGATTTGATACCCCTTATTTGTACCTGAGATGTAACTTGCGTCAGTGTTAGTTTTGACATGGCTATCAATTTTTGTGGGAATCCAAATTCCTCCATCGTGCGCCATAATTTTTCCCAAATAACAGTGTCGTATGCGGCCTTAAAATCAACAAATAGATGGTGTGTTACTACGTTGAACTCTCTACACTTTCCATTATCTGTCTTATGACGAACAGTTGATCACTTGTTGAGCGATCATTACGGAATCCACATTGGTATTCACCAATGACTTCCTCCGCCTATGGTAATAGGCGCTTATGCAACACATAAGCGAGTACCTTATATGTTGCATTCAGCAAAGTTATTCCCCGATAGTTGGAACACTCCATCCTGTCTCCCTTCTTGTGTATTGGCACAATTACAGCAAGCTTCCACTCCTGTGGTATAACCTCATAGTTCCAAACATGCACAATTAGCTCGTGTATACTATTCCACAATACACCCCCACCACATTTTAAGAGTTCACCAGGTACGCCGTCAGATCCAGCCGCTTTTCCATTCTTGAGCTTCAGAATGGCTTCTCTGGTTTCCTCATATGTTTGTTCCGAAATTAGTGGTTGTGCTGTTTGGTACGGAAGTTCGTTTTCTGCATTTCTACCAATTGGGTTGCTTGCTGTAAGTAGACCTTTAAAATACTCCGCCCATCTCACGATGGGTCTTTCTTCATCCGCCAAAATTTCACCGCTGGTATTCTTACAAAGAAGGGGTTGTTGTATAAATCCGCTAGTTACAGATCTTATTCTCCTGTACAAATTTTTACTGTCATTCATGCTGGACATCCTGTCTATATCCCGCAAAATATCCTGCTCATGACGCATTTTCTTGTTTCGGAATAATTTGCGTTCAATGGATCTTTTGGTTCTGTAGTCATCATTGAAGATATTTTAAACGCGTTTGGTTCTTTTCTTCATGATCCGTTTTACATTCGTGATGGAACCAACCATTTCTGACCACGCCAGGTTTCAACTTTACCGTCTCCGCTGCCCCCGTTTCATACAATTACGTAATCGATTCCACATATCATTACACGTGTTTTGCTGTTGATCCACATCTGTTCGATCCACATCTGTTCGAACTCCACCAATTTATTTATCGTACTGTTGTTTTACTTGGTCATTTTTGAGATTTACCAAATTGAATCCTCTCGCAATGATTTTTTGGCGGTTTGCACTAACACGATATCTGAACAACGCTCTTACGAGATAATGATCAGAATCAATGTTAGGTCCCCTACAGCTCCTTACATCCAGTATGTCGGACGCATGACGACTGTCAATGAGTACGTGGTCTATTTGGTTTGTTGTTTTTGTATCGGGCGAACACCGTGTTCCTTTGTGTATATTCTTATGTGGGAAACGTGTGCTGGCTACTATCATATTGTTTGATATTGTGAAATCGACTAAACGCTCGCCGCTATTATTGCAGTGTGTATGAAGGCTATCTTGACCAATTGCCGGTCGATATACAATTTCCCTACCCACCTGTGCATTAAAATCGCCAAGCACGATTTTAATGTCACGACTTGGAGCTTGATTGTAAATACGATTGAACTTTTCGTAAAACATATCCTTCGTGTCTGCATCTTTGTTTTCTGTTGGAGCGTGAACGTTGATAAAGGTTACATTAAAAAATTTTCCCTTTATACGTAATGTACAAAATCTTTCATCAATGGGGTTGAAACCGATGACCGATTCTTTCGCTTTACCCATTACAATAAAGCCGGTGCCGAATAACCCTGTTTTATTTCTACCGCTATAGTAGAATTTGTATTCTTTACTGGATAAGATGTTCTTTCCAGGTCACCGTGTTTCCTGGACCGCCGTTATGTCCAGTTTAGCTTTCTGTAAGCAATCAGTCAAAGTTTTTAAACCGCCCGCGCGCAGTATTCTTCTCACGTTCCATGATGCCAGTTTTAAATCATTGTCCTTGTTCCATTGCCTGAGTCGTTGCCGTTTTTCCTGTCCTGTCCAAGGCACTGTTGCTAGTTTTATAATTTGTTGTTTTTACGGTGTCGGTAATTAGCCGTACGACCAACCGCATGGGATTCGCAATTACAATTTTAGCCTGAATGATACGGATTGTATCACGTGGAGGTAAAGTAAGCACTTTATAAGGAACTCAACAGTTGCAACACTGGGTCAGCGACCAGTCAGTGCCTACCCTATTGATCCCAATCCAAACCAATTTACGTAAAACTGCAACGGTTTATTCCACTGTAGTAACTTTATTAGCTCGACTAACAAATAGAGAACACACTTACATACGGTCTGTATGTTTACTTTTAGGTTAAAAGCATTTTTTGAATAAAATTAAAAACAGTTAAAAAAAAAAAAAAACAAACACCCACATCAAATTGAAAAAGTAAATATACTTTTGTACTAAAACTTTATTTAATTAAAAAAATTTGCATTACAAAAATATTTTCAAACTATATAAAATATTATTAGGTTACTTTATTAATTATTTCGTGTAATTACGTTTAAAAACATTATTGTTATCTATTCTTTATTATTTTTATTTATATTTTTTTTAATTGTAGTTATATTATCATTGTTATATCGGCGGCGAACAAAAGATTAAAATACAAAGTTTACGGTGTCTACAATAAGGAAATTTATAGAAGAAAATAAAAAATTAAAATTAAAAGTCTGTAAAAAAAGTTTTGAACACACAAAATTGGACAAAAATTCTGTGCAGGTAAGGTCTAATTTTATTATCAGAAAAAAGGTCAATTTACTTTATATATCTATCGCATGCATCAAAACATCATTTGGATGTTACGTTTTTTTGGTATGTGTTTTTTTTTGTTTCGTGTTTTTTTATGTTTTGTCTATTTTTTGTTGTTGTTTTTATTTCGTATATATTAAATACCTTATATTTAAAATACGATCCATATGTAGAGCAAAATTACATTCTCTTTTCTTTTTGTATATAAATATGAAATTTATTTGAATAGAAATATTATATATGCATATACCACGTCTATTTTTTTACATATATATTCTTCATTGCTTTTATAATTTTTTTATTTTGTTATTCTGTTTTGGTTTTATTTGTTGTTGTTGTTGTCTTATTTTTAGCCAATAAAATAACTACTTATAAACGATATATAAAAAGACAAAACATATGTTTTACTAAAAACAAATAAACTGTGATATTTATATATACACCAAAATTATTGTTGGTTTTTTGGTATTTAGAAAATAGAAGATAGAAAAAGAATCAAATTTTGGTATGAAAAATCAAATAATGTTTTTTTTCATGTTATACAGTTATCATGATAAGCAATATATGATTTTTTCTGCCGGATATTTTTTAGATATACGGATATACGCATATGTAACTATACTATACTATACTATACAAATTAAATATTTCGTTTTTTTGAAGATCTATATGAAATATGATTGTGAAAATATACTCCATCATTTACAAATATTATTTAGACGATTTTAATACCATATTGAATGATTTTTTTTTAATCTAATTTATAACAGGATGAATTATTATTATTATTCTTATTATAGTCTTATTCTCATTATTAGCATTATAAACATTATTGATATTAATATTATAATCCTCAATATTTAATTTCCTTTAATAAATTTATGATAAATTAAAAAAGGAACGTACATTGATTCCACGTGACGAAAAAAAATGTATGAACATTTCTAACGTCTTGAAATGTGTTATTGTTAATCCAATTTTTCAAAGGCCAGTAATATAGTAATATTCGTAGCTGTTATCGTTTCAAATATAAAGGTTAGATCTTTTTTATATTGGATATTTTTATATATATCAAAAAACAAAAACAAAAACCAAAAATGAAAAATAAAACACAATAAATAAAACTGAATAACAAAAAATAAAACAAAATAAGTGTTGCGATGTAAGTAAATATGATATACAGTTAACACTTTATTTTCAGATTTTTCAAGAAAAAATACAAAAAATGGTTGAAAAAGGTTTTTTTCTATAATATTTGATAAATAAAAAAAATTAAAAAGTCATGTAATACACAGCTCGTTCAATGAAGGGTTATCTGTATATAATTCAAATAGATTTTATATTTATATACAAAAAGAAAAGAAATATTTAATTTTGCCATAAAAATGGATTGTATTTTAAATTTAAAGTTATATACGAAAAAATAAGTCGGTGATCTAAAAATAAACAACACCAGCAAAATAATCACAAAACAAAATAAACGTTATTTTATGAAATTAATGTAACTAATTAATTACTTTACATTAAAATCGGCTATCGGTCATGAAAATTTGTTTTAATGATTTTGCAATCACTCTTAATATAATGCACATATCTATGAGTATACCATTAATTAGCTAGCATATCGCATAGATGCAAAGGGTAACTCTACATTTTATTAATTAAGTGAGTCATTGTCTTGGTTTTTAGTTTTAAAGGGGGATTCATTTAAAGTAATGCAAGTAGAACGGTCAATAATCATTAATGATATAATAAATGTATTATATCTTTAATATAATATATGTAATGCTTAACATTATAGGTAGGCATAAACCTATATCATTGAATAATAAAAAGAATTTCTGTTGTCGCGATCCCTTGCAATAATAAAATAATTAAATAAATATTAACTATTGAAATATAACAATGAGAAATCGAAATGTATTTGGTTCGATTCCACTTACGAAGCATCAAATTCTTACTTGTTCAATTGTAATTTCAAATAATCCCCGTTTAAAACTAAAAACCATGACAATCACTCAGGTATTGTTAGTTAATAAGATGTAGAGTTACCCTAACTTTGAATCTATGCGAAATGCTAGCTAATTAATGGGATACTCATATATACATACATCATATGAAGAGTGATTGCAAAATGTGCTGTTTAAGAATTTCTTGAATTATTTACGAAGTTAATCGGCCCACGCATTAATTTGCAAATTTCATTAGAACATTATTGGTGATAATTTTTATAAAATGAGCACAATGATTTTTATAAAATGAGCTAATATAGGTCTATGATCCAATAATAGAATGGTATTTGTTATAGCCTCATTGCTGATCAGAAATAACCCATGCCTTTTAGTCCTTTTACTAAACTGTAGTGTAATTGTTGGTGAACCCGCCCATTTGTAAGAATTCTATTCTAGAAGTGGTCTTATAAATGCTTTATAAACTAGTGCTAAATTTTCAGAATCAAGGAATTCTTTTGATCTTTTTAAAAATCCAATGCGACTGTCAAAAGCCTTAATAATGTCTAATGAATCTAATAAGTGCTTTCTCATCGAGATATTAGGTGACTATATTAATTATTTCGTGTAGTCACATTTAACAACATTATTATTATGCATTATTCTTTATTATTTATATGATTTATATATTTTTATTTATATTTTTTATTATTGTAGTTATATTATCATTTTGTATAATTTAACCTCAGAAATTTTAAGTGCGAATTTACTATTTAACGAAATGGTTCTACAAACATAGTTCCTACCAGTCTTCACCCGCAGCATCGTATCGCTTCCTTTGTGTTACTTTGTGTGAGTGAGATACCCTTGATCCAAAGGCAGAAGTACGATATTACATACATGTATGATTCTTTTAAAAAAAAAAGCTTGTATAACAAATTAAGAGTTTGGTGATTCGATTGATCCTCCAGTTACTGGCTTGAACGAAATTGCCATTGCCATCCTGCTAACGTGGACAGGTTCCCGTTGAACGGTTAGTCATATGTGAGGGAAAATTTTTGTCAAAAAAAACCGATATATTCATCCCGTTTGGTGATCAGAGGAGCTGGGAAACCCATACTTTCGTACTGATTACCGTTCATTTATCTAATTTAGTTGCTTTCAACGGACGGTCAGAGTACTTTTAATTTTTTTCATAGGCCGATCTTATAAGCGATACTACTTCCTTGAAATCCTTTTATACGGGAGGGAGACATTCCGTTCACATAGTGTTCAAGCCACCTTGGATCTTCCGTGTTGCTGTTAAATAATACATAATCGGAACCCGAACCTGCTTAGTGGTGGTGGTTCTCATTGGGAAAGGGGATACGAATTTGGTAAAGAAATTAAGAACCATGTAAATAAGAATTTCCCCGGGAGATGATTTACACGGTAGACCCATTAGATCCAATGAAATTATTGAAATGGTCTGGAATATTGTGTTTTACCATGAGGTTTACATGTTTTACAAATGGCGCAATTTTTAATAGATACGACGTAACGTAACCAGGCATTTTAATATATGCGACCAACAATATTTCTCAGGGTGGGGTGCAATGTTTTTCGAGTAGCCACATTGGCAGCTATCATTAAATCGTGACATCGGAAAAAACCGCGTTACGAACAGTGGGCAACAGGGGACTTACTAATTGCCAAGTGAAATTTCCAAACTGTGTTTGGTTGGGATTTGCCATGAATATTTTGTCACCATCTGCTTATACCGTCAAAACCTTATTGCATATTCTTTTATTTTTGAACGCAAATTCGAATACCACGAATCCTCGAATTACCTTTTATGTGAATCAATTCAAATTCAAATTGCTTTAGTTTTAACGGCCATCGTGATAACTGTCCCGAAAGATTCGGCTGGCGAAATACCCAAATTAACGCCGAATGATCCCGCTGGAATTTAAACTTATATCCCTCCATAAGGTCTAAACTTTTCTACCGCGAAAACTCCGTTCAAACACACTTTCTCTGTTTGAAATTTTAATCGCAGTACATTTTCACTTAATTTCACCGATTGCGGGTTCTCCATTACGGAACATCGGGTCCAATTTGTTATCGACCGTGTAGTCTTTAGAATATTCGTATAAAATAAACCTTTCGAAAGTTAAAAAAAATTTATTAGGTTGTTGAAAGGATTCAAATGGAACGGTGCAAGTCTTTAAAAGTTGGCGAAGACTTAAATCAGTTATATTAACATAATTATGATTTTAGGGTCAAATATTCGTAAGAATAACAAAAATGTGTAAAATATTTTGTAGAATATCAAACATTTGACCAAAGGTAAACAATAGTATTTGGCCTTGCATTTCAAGCATGTCGTTTCTTGTTTGGAGGTCGTCGTGTTGAGGTTTGGATTACCGGCTGAGTTGTGGTAGTTGACTATTGCTGTGTGTGTGTGGTTGGTGTGAACGTATGGAAGCGGTTCTGATTAGGTATACAAATAATTTAAAAAACAATCAATTGCCGTATTAAATTTTTCGCTAAACTTTATTTGCCATATTTATAAATTTTATTACTTTTCACAATACTTATTTGTTTTTACTTGACCCTTTACTTATTTGTTTTTACTTGACGTGTATGTATAATCAAAACCAACAATAGAGAAAGCCATGAACTTACTAATAGATAAAATGCTGGTATAGGGATTTTCTTTTTTCAATATGGTATTATTTTTAGCCATTCCCAAGTACTTTGTACGAATGCGTTGATTTATTATTGTTTTATTTAGTAAATTTTTAATTATTTTTATTGTTTTAGATAATGTTTATTAATTAAAACATATATGTGCTAATAAGAATTATTAAAACAACTAATTTTATTTCATTTGATAATTAAAATTAATGCGAAAAAGTGAAAATCATTGTGAAATACCGAATAAAAGTAATAAAGAAAAAATCGCATGCAAATAACGTTTTTGTTTATTTTCTAAAAAAGTGTTTGTGATTACGTTTTCTGTAATTAATTAATCTTTTTTATAATCTTATTTCTTTTTTACTACAAATAATAACAAAAAAACTGAAACAATATTATATTACAAGTAAAGTGCAATTTTTATAATGTTGATATATTTGTCATTGTCGGTGCAATATTTACATAAAGTTAAGCTGCTGTAGTATTTTTCAATGTAATCTTCTTTATTTTCTTTTGGATTGCCGGCAAGATGCATCATTTTTTAATATATATTGGAAACTTGTTGGTTATTAAAATTAATTGTAGAGTTCCCGCGTTTTCCTTTCAAAAGAATTAAGATCTTATGACAAAGTGGCTAAGTTTAAATTTCTTCGTGACATTGGACAAATTTCTACCCATTCAACGGTTTGTACAAACCCCTTCCCGAACGCAGATTACATAAATCAGAATGCAAACATTATTATTATCACCCCAGAATCTGATAAAAATCCACTTCACTTTGAAAAAACAAGACATAGTGAATATTTCAATACTTAATTTTAAATATTTTATTTAATCAACTTGCTTTTAAATAATAAAAACCACTCATGGCACCGTGGAAAACATTATAACATCGACAAGCTAACAAATGTGACCGGATTGGGAGGCTGATCCGTCCAAATCCTATGACAACATGCCACCAAATTGAGTGTTTTAATTATTTTTTTAATTTGTGTAGGATAAACTATGATTTTTAATATCAAATTGCAGTGATAGTAATTTATATATGTTAGAATAGTATCAATTATGTAATTATAATATATAAATAAAAACAAGTAAATAGTTTTTCATTAATTAAAAGAAAAACACAAAAAACACACCAAAATAACCATATTAAAATCACTTTTTTTGTATCTTTTTCGTTTATTTTTATCATATGGTTATAAATTTCGGTCCCCATATGAGCGTTTGTATGTATTAAAAAAAATTCAGCTTCATGGATTATTTGAGTGCGATGCGAGTTGTCGACAGCTCGAGTCGTCGACAATTGAGAAGAGCGAAATTAAAAAGAAAATGTAGGGAAAATATATGGAAAATTGACGAAAAAACCCAATTGAGAGAATTAACAATGATTCTAAAATTATAAAAAAAAAACAAAGATAATTTGCATTATTAAATTCACCAACCTTATTTGGTGAATATTTTGTTTTGTTTGTTTACGTTTTTTTTTTTAAATTTTTTTTTTATTACAATAATTTATTTTCAATATTTTTTATCAATCGATCTGTTATCAGTTTTGATGGTAAATTATTGTTGTGATATTTTTCCATAGAAAAGTAGTTTTCAAGAGGAATTTTCTACAATGGTTTTTTATTATTTTATTTACTATAAGTTTAATAGTAAAACATCGTTTGGATTTTTTATCATAAAAAATGCCTATTTTATAGAAGAATTTTCTTATCAATTTATTTACTATAAGTTTAATAGTAAATCATTGTTTGGATTTTTTTTCAGAAAAAAGACCTTTTCAACATGATATTTCTTCAATATTTTTTATCAATCGATCTGTTATCGGGTTTGATGTAAAATATTGTTGTGATTTTTTTTATTATATATAAAAAGATATACATGTTTTGTTTTGTTTACGTTTTTATTTAAATATTTTTTTTTATTACAATAATGTAATTTATTTTCTTCAAAATTTTTTTATCAATCAATTTACTATTGCTTTTAATAGAAAATCGTTGTTGTTATCTTCGTTTCATAAAAAATGTGTTCTTAAATTACGGCAATCAGAAAAACGCCATCCACAAATTTTACAAATAAAATAATCATCAATTGTTTTAACTTTTTTTTGTGGATTTTCTGTAATCGTAGTATTTGTAGTAACATCACTAATCGATGACGGCGATTAGTGTATGCAATTAATGGTGTACGCAATTTTTCTATTGTTACCTTATCAATTATTGATACATTCTTATTTATATTATTATCCGACTTCGATTTCTGTAAAGAATTGTGAATAACAGAATTATTATTATTATTCTTATTGGTGTTCTTTAATTTTAATTGTTTTCGTATGGTATCCTCACTATTGAAATGTACAATGTAAGTGTATAATAAAATCATTTCTATTATTTAAATGATTTTGAATATTTATCTGCACATTTATGTAATGTTTGCAGTTGATTAGATATATGATTTAGTCGATCGTGGGGACTGCAAAACTCTTGATTACAATATAAGCATTTAAATATTGTTAAGGGAGTTGGACATTGTCGAACGTTATTTGTGCTGCTGGTTTTATTTGTAATACAATTTTTTATTGATGTGCAATTTATGTATGTTGTTGTTGTTGTTGTTGTTGTTGTTGCTGTTGTTGTTGTTGCCGTAACATCACAATTCCTTTTCATATGTTTTATGAAGGTATTAATAAATTCAATGAATTTTACATTACAAACAACGCATTTATCTTCAGTTTTATCCAAATGGTATTTTGTATGTCCGAATGGTGCATTTTCTTTATAATCAATGCATTCAATTTGAAAAGAAAAAATAAAACAAAAATTAAAATTAATTTCTAATTATTTGTCCAATCTTTTCTGGATTTGTAGGATCACACCAACTGTTATGATAACGAAAAAGGATATAAACGTTAATTATTTAACTATACATATATATCAATAATCACATTAATTATAATCTCCTTACTACGAACAGAACATTTTTTCGATTCATTTTTTAATTATATTAAATTTTATATAATTAATCCAAATATAAATTAAAATAATAAAAACAACCAAATATAATAAAAATGCCCGGCAAGTGGAAGTCAAAAGTGACACGGTATACGGTCAACTAAACAAAACATAACATAACAACACCAAGAACCTTAGATTAGAGAATAACAAATAAAATATGTATGCGGGAATAAAAAATATAAACACATATACTTCTCTTGAACACGCCTTTTTTCTAAACAAATCCTGATCGATGATTTCCCATCAAAACTGGTTGTAAATAGATTGTAGAAAAATATAAACAAACAATCTTCTTGAAAACACATTTTTTATGAAACGAAGATAACAACAACGATTTTCTATTAAAAGCAATAGTAAATTGATTGATAAAAAAATTTTGAAGAAAATAAATTACATTATTGTAATAAAAAAAAATATTTAAATAAAAACGTAAACAAAACAAAACATGTATATCTTTTTATATATAATAAAAAAAATCACAACAATATTTTACATCAAACCCGATAACAGATCGATTGATAAAAAATATTGAAGAAATATCATGTTGAAAAGGTCTTTTTTCTGAAAAAAAATCCAAACAATGATTTACTATTAAACTTATAGTAAATAAATTGATAAGAAAATTCTTCTATAAAATAGGCATTTTTTATGATAAAAAATCCAAACGATGTTTTACTATTAAACTTATAGTAAATAAAATAATAAAAAACCATTGTAGAAAATTCCTCTTGAAAACTACTTTTCTATGGAAAAATATCACAACAATAATTTACCATCAAAACTGATAACAGATCGATTGATAAAAAATATTGAAAATAAATTATTGTAATAAAAAAAAAATTTAAAAAAAAAAACGTAAACAAACAAAACCAATATAGCCTCGATTTCTATGAAAATATTTTATATATCAAAATATGATATATGTGATATATAAAAAAATGTGCTTTTTCTGAAATTTATTTTGCCTGGATAAAAAAACCGAAATTTAATAATATATACCAAATAATTCCATTTTTTATTACTTTGTAAATTAACTGGATATTTTATTATTATGAAATTAAATCATAAAAATTAAATAAAATGTAAATAAAATGAAAAATGAAATTTGGGCGACGGTCAGCCGACGGCAATAGAAGAAAAAATATCAATGTCCGCCGTCAGTCCGCCGTCCAATATTCATAAAAAGCACCGCCATTGAAATGCATGTATTTTCAATTTGACATTTGCCGTCGTCTGTCGTCGGCATTTCATGAAAAGCATTACTTATGTAAATCAGGTTGGTGAATTTAATAATGCAATTATCTAATTCATCGACCATTGTTTTTTTTAAATTGTGCCAAACCATAATAAATGTTTTAATTTTCTTTTCTCTCTCATGAGAATTGTCGATAACTCGAGTTGTCGATACGTCGTGTTGCTCCGGATTATTTCATTGATTATATTTTTATAACACCCCCAGGTCTGTTATATGTTGCAGTATACCCATATAGCAAATTTAGCATTTCATGGTACGATATAGGGTTTATTGAATGCCCTATATTGGCCCTATATCGGTAATTTTTCCATAAGAAGTGGACTATCTATAGGACTTAAAAAGGCTGTATATTAGAATTTTCATCATTATATAGGGCCTGTTTAGGTCATATAGAAGAACATTCAGTTGGTTTTAAAGGGAAGAACTTATATCAGCATTATTAAGACCTTTTATGTCATAAGACTTATATTTGAAATATAGGGCTAACGCCGTATACCCGTTATAAAACATCTATATAAGGTACCAGCATTATATAGGAGAATATATAAGCCTAAAACCACATATAAGAAAAATAAATTCAATATAAGGTTTAAGATTTTCCGAAAAATATTAAAAAAACCGCCTTTTCACGATCTTATTTTTTATTACAACTTATTTTTTGAATCCATTAATTAAATTATTTTTCACATTTTAATTATCTGTTTAGTTAAATTTAATGTTAAAGTTTACTTACTTGACGACACTGAGAACCACGGACTTCATTCCCCTGAACGTTCCGAACCATTCAATTCATTGGTACCATCATTATGTTGTTCTGACAAATCAGTAGTAAAGCGTTTATGTCACCTTCAACATTTTCATCATCGTCTACTTCATCTTCCTCACCTTGCTCATCTTCTTCATAAACAAATTCAGTTTACACTATATCACAAACATTGACTCAATTAATCATAGACACAAAGAGGCTGCGGTATAATAGCATTTAATAAATAATATAATGCTTTAGATGTATAATGGACATTTTTAACATTAATAATTTATATAAAATAATATAGGACTTATAAAGATTTATAATATAATATAGGGCTTATTTCACCATACCTTATAGTGACGTTAATAATGCAATATAGTGCTGCCCTATAGAATCCAATATAGGGCTGCCGTATATTTGCATTAAATGGGATATATAATGCTTTGGTATTATAATTATATGATCATGCTATTTAAACACGATGAAAAACCTTTATTGGATATAATAAGGCAATAAAGTAGTGTAACAAAGCCGATTCTGGACCACTTTCTCCATGTAAAGTCCCATAAGAGAATTTTTCACGATTTCCCATAAGAGCGCTGCAGAGTGAGGGAGATCAGGCCATCTCTTTCACCCCCATTGATTTGATGAATGTGGGTGTGTGAGTGAAACAACAATATGGGCGTGCACTTGTGATATATAAAATGTGTATGTGTGTGTGTGTCTATATATGCAAAATGGTGATTATATTTAAGTATGTGTATGTATATGTGTAAAAATGTTAAAAATGTTGGTTTAATTCGCTTTTGTTTACATTAAGGTTATTTATATACACCTCCTTTTTTTCGTCTTTGTTTTTATTAAAATGATATATATATATATACACCAATACGGTGATATATATGCTAATTCTTTGTTAAAAATGGTGGTTTAATTCGCTTTGTTTATTATTAAATGGTGGTTTAATTCGCTTTGTAATTATATACAATAGCACCGGTAGCGAATGCTCCGACTGTTCTTAGTGTTCGCCGAACGACTTCAAATTAAGCACTTATATTTTGTATTTTATTTGAAATTTATTTCTAAATTAACTATAAATAAAATTCTTTTCGGTGCAAATAAAATGCGAAATTGTTACATATCTAAAAAACGATAGTCAAACATTCTGATTTTTGGATGAACTCACTCATTCACTGTGTTCTGTATATTAAACGAACATACGAACAAAATCTATGCGAATCTAAATCCATGTATACTTAAAAATAAATCATTTATGTGTCTATTCATGTATTCATATATGCATATAAAAAAACAGCAGCAATAGACCAATATTTTTTTCTTCTACATTACACAAACTTAACTCACACTGTTCGCTTTGGGTTCGGTAAATAAATTATTTATATATACGGCAAGCGTATAAAGTATTACAACAATAAACTATTATATACCACCATAAAATTTAAAGGGAAATTTTGTTTCCATATACGAAATTTTAACTCAACTAGGTTCTGTTATACCACAGAACACAGTTGAGTCAAATTTCATACCTACTCATCAAATCAAGTATGAATGCTTGTGTATATATGAGATGATTTTGTTTTAATTTAAATGATCATATTGTTCATTTGATTGAAATTCGTCTCAAATATTCATTTATCTTTTTCTTTGCATTCATTATTTTCTTATAAATTGATTTAATTTCGATTTTATATTAACAATTTTATTATTAATAATTGTTGTACTGCTTTTCAAATATTCCAAGTGTTTTTTTCAAAACAATTTGATTTTCAATTTAATTATCATTTTTTATTATTATTATTATTCCACCATACAATCCACTGATTTTCAAATATTCCAAGTGTTTTTTTCAAAACAATTTGATTTTCAATTTTATTTTCATTTGTTTATTATTATTATTATTCCACCATACAATCTACTGCTTTTCAAATATTCCAAGTGTTTTTTTCAAAACAATTTGATTTTCAATTTAATTATCATTTTTTATTATTATTATTATTCCACCATACAATTCACTGATTTTCAAATATTCCAAGTGTTTTTTTCAAAACAATTTGATTTTCAATTTTATTTTCATTTGTTTATTATTATTATTATTCCACCATACAATCCACTGATTTTCAAATATTCCAAGTGTTTTTTTCAAAACAATTTGATTTTCAATTTAATTATCATTTGTTTATTATTATTATTATTCCATTATTTTCAATTCTGCCCTAAAATCAAAGGCATTATTTATAAATAAAAGAATATCATAAATATGGAGGAAACACTTCTAGACAATTGCGTGATACGTAGCTTGAAGAAGCAATCTTTTTGTTCACGCAGCATTGAGGACAAGAATGCAATTTTGCGTGAAGGAAGGCCAATGCCAGAACTTCCTGATTTAAAGACGTTGTGCTCTTCCAAACGACAAACGTTTACTCGAAGTTTTAATACCAGCAATTACAAAACAACTGAATGGCTTACTGGCAGTTCCGTGAAAAATAAGCTATTTTGCTGGCCATGTATTTTATTTTTTAAACATGCAGACCATTGCGTTTGGAACTTTGAAGGATTCGATGATCTTAATCATTTAAGTTCAGGTATATCCAAACACGAGAAGTCAAAAAATCACATTGCAAATGCGTTGGCATTTAAAACATTTGGCTTTATACGATTGGATACAAAGAACGAAAGAAAATATTTTGGAACTAAGAAGCAAATTTGAGGAAATTTATTCGGAGGTTGTATCTGAATGCGGACCGCCAAATAAGAAGCGGAATATTGGCGATTTCCAATTATATTATAAGCAAATCTATAATGAAATTATTGACACTATAGTTACGCAAATCGATGTGCGATTTGAAAGCTTATCGGAGTTATTATTTGTAGAATTATTAAATTGTGTTAATTTCATTACATATAGTAAATCATTTCCAACTAATGTAATAAATTCTTTATATACTTCATATGGGATGATGAAATTTGATCAAATAAAATTTTTATAAACCACAAAATGCAACAAGAATTTTCTGAAGTACATAAATTAGCAGAACTCATTCTTACTCTTCCATCAACTACAGTACAAGTCAAACGCACATTTTCCGTATTAAAAAGGATTAAGAGTTATAGCAGAAATTCCATATTACAAGATCGATTGCATGGTTTATCATTAATGGCAATAGAAAAACGTTTAATGAAACAACTTCAATCGAAAGAGACGTTTCATGATGAGGTAACGCAGCAATTTATAACAAAATATAGAAGAGCCGATTTCATATATAAGGAATAATATAGTATATAATGGTTAATTTTTAATAATAATGGTTTTATTTACGGTGTAGTCGGTCATTTGTTTTTTTATATATACATATACTATTTTTGCATTGTTTATAACATCAATAACAAACACAATATTATGATAAATAAAAATTTTGTTTTTATTTAGTCGTCCGGTTTTAAACATAAAATAAAACATGGACACTTAAATAAACAATCACAACGTTTCGGCAACTATATTTGTGCCATCATCAGGTGATTATGTTTTGATTAAACTACATTTAAAAAATATATATTAATTAACAATTACCAAATAAATAAACTAATAAACAAACTTTTAATTTGGACATATTGTCAAAGGGACACAAAAATAACATATTTACTAATAAACTAAATTTATAATTAATTAAAGATTAAAAAATATAAATAAATATTAAAATAGATATAACATACCTGGTTTGAGTTGCTGTATTAACATCGAACTGATGATGTTAATAACAACAAAAACCAGTCATACCATTATCTATTATCAAACTTATCATCTCAATTTAACCGTCGTTTTTTTGTGTTATCAGTGTTATGTATATCTATGATTGTGTAAATGTTCATTCTCTTTTCATGTGGTATGGTTTTATAATTAACTTTCACAGGGTGACTCATATTTGTCTCTTGTGTTATACATCTTGTGTTAAACCATATTCGGTTTTACTTTTATTGTTCTATGCCGTGTATTATTATATTTATGTATTAATTGTGGTAATATATCAATCCAACGATGGTTACCATTTAAACTGAATTCTCTCCACATCCAATTTTTTAATGTTCGATTAAATCGTTCAACAATAGATGCCTTCATTATGCTATATGTGGAGTAATGATTGATCTTATAATTTTGCATTAATTTTTTAATGTGTATTATAAAATTCTTTTCCAAAATCAGTTTGTAGAATTTTGGGTATACTGTGTTGTGGTACATTAAGCTGTTTATTATCAACGGGTACCTGTTTGTTATCAACCGATAACCGTTTGTTACGAACAGCTTGACTTTGCTGTTGTTGGTGTAATATTGATTGAAATGCTCTAGCAAGAGTTATAAATGTTTTATTTTTAAGTGGTGCGTCCCAAGCATATTTTGAAAAACAATCAATGATTGTTAATATGAAGCAATTTTTTTTGTTTATTTGTGCATATGTACCCATTTCTATTAAATCAGCCTGCCATAAATCATCAATTCCTTTTAATATCACACGACGATGTTTAAAATTTTTACGTGGTGTTCTATGTAGCTCATCTACAATGCTTTTTCTTTTATGTTCATGATTATTAATATTCTTGTTATTAGCTCTCTTAATTTTTGTTTTTATTTTAGTCATAAGTGTTGTTTATTTTTTTTTTTGTATGTCCTTAGGGTAAATATCGTATGGTATGGTATGTACTATATTATAGATCGCTTCGATTTCTTTATTTAAATGTTTAAGCATAATCTGAAATTGTTCATCAACGTTATGTTTTGTTGATGCATCAAAATGACTAACTGGATTAGATACATTCATGAGTCGTTTATTATTTAGTACATAATTGCCTTCTAAATCATTATTAAAACCATACCCAGGGAAACCCATGGCTCCTGCAACACCTGGTGGACCTCTACGACCCTCAACACCAGCCGTATTTTTTTTTAATAACGACGAAACTTATCAACAGACATTTTAAATATGATCGATTATACTTAAATGATAATGATATTTATTGCATATTAATTTATTTTCGTTATTCAATAATGTTTGCTTCTCGCAATTCTTCTACGATGGATAAAATTTCATTATTTATTATTTATTTATTATGATTATTATTTCTATTTATTATTTATTTATTATGATTTATTTATTATGATTGGTATTCCCGGCTTGTTCCGATGCAATGAGTAATCGCAGTCTATCAACTAACTCATTCGGGTTATCCCTAACCATAAACATAATCGAATAATTTTTTATTATTAATATTATTAGTATTATGTGTATCCTTTAAATCCGTTTTTGAAATTGTAGTTGTATGCAATCCTTCTCCCTGATGTATTAATTTTGAAATAATACGGGTATATTTGTAACCTTTGTTACCTAAGATTTGAACATTAGGATTAAAACGCCGTTTGTAGAAATTGGTTTCAAGTAAAATCTCTTTGTATGCACGTAAATCGTTTTCGTTATAATCTTTAGGTGTTTTCATAGTAATTAATTGATATAAACCATCACTATTCGGGTATACTCGTTTATTTATTTATTTATTCATCAGCAACGGGTACAAGCCCTACTGCCGTTTTACAAAACATTTAATACAATATACCAAATACATAAAATAGAAAATACAAACTCCAAAATTAAATACATAACAATGATAAAAAACAAATAACGAATAATAGAATAAAATACAAAAAAAAGAAAAATAAAAAATCCAAAAATCTAATCATGACCAATAATAGCAGTAACACACCAACGGCAATGGCAATGGCAATGTATATAATAATATGCTCACTCACACCATTGTCATATCGACAAACGCATCCAAACAATAATATCATTATCATCACACCACAAGACGATCAGAAAAACTGGACTCAATCTCAATCCGCCAACCCGAAATATCCCGACCTTAATTTACCCAAAAACATACCCCGCGAAATACCGAAATCAAATTGATCGTTGTACTTATTAAATAATCTAGACATATTGCACAACGGCTCATATTTCCCGTAGTTTGTCCTATGAAAGTTCAGGTGCAAGAAGTTGTGACCACGTGAGCACCGAATTGGAACATTGAAATCAATTTTAGACAACAAATTCGGCGCATCAATCACATTTGTCAACATATCGAATACAAACATGACACACGCAGTTTCCCGCCTATGCCCCAACGTCGGCAGATCGATAAGTTGACACCTATGCAAATACGGGGGAAGTGTGGAATCATCGGACCACCCCAACTTGCGAAGAGCATATCTAATAAAATTTTTTTGCACCGATTCGATAGCATCCGAATGAACACCGTAGTATGGATTCCATACCACAGATGCATACTCTAATCCCGATCTTACCAATGCACAATATAAACCCTTCAATACATATGGGTCCGAAAAATCCACACAACACCGTTTAATAAATGCCAGCAGCGAATAGGCCTTGCATGTAATATAATCAATGTGTGAACTAAATGTCATACGTCTATCAAATCTAACACCCAAATCAATGATTTCATCGACAATTGCAAGAGAATTGCCGGATATGACATAGTCAAAAGCAATTGGATTACTCTTCCTGTGATATGACATAACAAAACATTTCTTCACATTGAGCATCATACAATTTCTTTCACACCAGGACGAAACGCGGATTAGGTCATCCTGCAACATCGCAGCATCATCAATGCATGAGATGGTTCGGAAGATTTTTAAGTCGTCCGCATACATAAGGCACCGTGACGACATTATTTCCAATGCTATATCATTAATGAATAAATTAAATAGAAGAGGGCCCAGGTGGCTTCCCTGAGGAACACCCGATCCCACTCCGAAGACGTTCGAATCGCAACCAAGAGTACGTACAAATTGCTTTCTACCCACCAGATAGGAAGTTAACCAACCAAGCATCGATGAATGAATACCAACTTTCTCAAGCTTATTAATAAGGATGTCATGACAAACCCTATCAAAAGCCTTTGGAAAATCCATATACACCACATCGATTTGCCTTCCGGATTCAATTCCACTGATCGAATAGTTAACAAAGTCTAGCAAATTAGTCACCGTCGAGCGCCCCTTCATGAAACCGTGTTGGGAAATTGATATAACGTTCTTGCAATCGATCACGAGCATATCACAAACGATTGATTCGAACAATTTACCAATTGTTGGAAGAATTGCCACCCCCCTGTAGTTGGAGATGTCCCCACGTGAACCAGACTTATGTATCGGTGTTATATACGATGTCTTCCACTGTTCCGGAAACTTGCCACTTTGCAAAGATGTATTGAAAATGTGGTATAATGGATCCACCAAAGATTCCGCACATTTCCTTAGGAACAATGGATGCACCCCATCAGGTCCAGAACCCTTGTTAATACTAATTTTGTTTAATTTAGTCAGTATTTGATCACGTGATATACACAATGATCCAATATTAACCATTTGTTCAATGCAGAATTCAGGACGAACACCATCCAATGAGTTCCGGGTTGAAATGTAGGCATCCCCGAAATACTTCGAGAATGCCCCACATATCTCCCCAGCAGATGCCAACTTGGCACCATTAAAATTCATTATAGATGGCATGCCCCCTGACTTCCGCTTAACATTAACATAGTTCCAGAACGTTTTGGGATCACGACACAGAGATGATTGTATCCCCCCCATATACGTACCATAGCGGTGACGCCGGTATTGCGCGAATCTTGTGCGCGCGGAACAGAAGATCACATAATCGGATCGAAGTCCTGTCCGCCTGTACCGACAATGCGCCCTACACTTGGCATTCTTCAATGAGAACAAGGTACGATTGTACCATGGCGGATGACCAATGCGGAGGACCCTCATTGGAACAAACTGACGAAAACCATCCCGCAATATGTCGTAGAACCGCGAAACCATAACGTCCACGCAACCACGGCTATCTAAAATTGAATCCCAATCAATGGAATTGAGATGTTCCCCCAATGACCCATAATCTCCTTTACGAAAATTAAAGGCCTTTGGACGCGCATTATTTTTAGAACATCCAACAATCCCCTCGACTCGAATACGCAACGGCGGATGATAAGGTGCATCAACCCGACACAGCGGTTCAGCTGCCTCGGATACGCATGCACCACTCCCATCACTATAAAATACCAGGGGCCTATTGCACCAACAACTTATCACTTATTATTTATCAACTTATCAAAATTTTTGATAAATTTTTGTTGCATCAAAATGGAAAGTGTTAAGCAAAAGATTGAGTTATGATAAGTGATAAGCACTCAACTTACAAATTTCTGTTGCATCAAATTGTAAAATGTAAGTTGATAAGTTTTTTTTGGATAACTGATAAGTTATAAGAATTTGACAATTTTTTCATCATTTGGTTGCACAAAAATTTTCAGTTATCACTTATCAAAACAAATATTGATAAATTTATCATAAATTTTGTTAAGAAAAAATTAATATATCAAATAAATTGTTAAATAACTTTCATTATAAATTCAGTTTTAGTGGTGGATACAATAAAAAAAATGTTCCGATTTGAATTTTTATTAGAAAATGAAGAAGTGCGAAGAAATCGTGTAGTATATCCGCGTGTTAATTTTTCATTAACTAATGGTGATACATTAGAAAATTTTCGAGTAACACGAGTTCAAATAGAATATGTGTTAGAAAAAATTGGTGGAAGGTTAGAGCGTTCTATTATATATAATACACACAAACGCAACAATCACCATGGCTTTTGTTATTAAAAAAACAGTAACAAAACGAACTTATCAATTTAATTAAAAAAGCAAATGTTGCTAAAAGTAATTTTTTTTTGGAGAAACACTTATCAATTATCATTAGCAAAAATTTGATAAATTTGCAATTGATAAGTGAGTGATTTTTTTTTTCTCTTTGGGCAACGCTTATCATTTACACTTATCAAAAAAATCATTTTTCGATAAGTTGATAAATGATAAGTGATAAGTTGTTGGTGCAATAGGCCCCAGGTCTAACATATTTCCCCCAGCATTACAAATGCCACTGATCTGCGACATTCCCGACGCCAACAACGAAGAGATTACATCGCGAGCAATGTCACCATGCAAACCCAATGGTAGAAATGTGCCAATATCATCAGCATCGCCTACCCAGCGAATCTTCGGCAAGTTGAAGTCGCCCAAGATCAACAACTTATCAATAAGCCTGATCCTGTTTGACAATTTGGAAATGACATCAGCGAAAGCCATATACTTTTCGTACGATGAGCCAGGGGGCAAATATACATTTACGATATACATGCAACCCTGTTTCAGCATAACCTTGACTAATACCATTTCCAAAGTGTCAGCGCCCTCAACCACCAACTTCTCGCTAGGCATCCGGCTACTAACACCCACAAGCACACCCCCACCAGTCGTTTTGTCACTATTAGCCACAGATCGGTCACATCTGTATATCTGGAACCTGTCACACATTATCTCCCCATCAAAGACAGTGGGTTTTAACCACGTCTCCGATAAGGCGATAATATCAGCATCACAGTCAACCGACTCCATTAAAAGTGAGCCCAGCTTCCCATTCAGTCCCCTCACGTTCTGATAGTAACATTCACACATATTATTTCTCATTATCGTTAGTTTTTTTCTTCATTCACACCATTAATAATAACATTACTATTGCCATTGGCATGATTATTATTATCATCATTACTATTATTATTATTACTATTATTATAATTACTATTATTATTATTACTATTAACAATGTTATTATTATTAGTATTAATAAGAGCAACCCCTCTAGCCGTATGTGAACGATCAAACGTAAATCTCCTGATTAGAACCCCAACTGGCCACATTCCAGTAAGAATTTCCACTCCAAACTGCGCCGGAACCCCGAAACGGAAAGAAGCGTAACCAATCGTGTTCCTGGGAACCAGTCGCTTACAATAAATTGAATCATATGGTATGCCAAATTCCTCATGGACGAACCTCAGGATATCCTCTACCGTGGTCGAACATTCCAGCCTGGACACAAAGAACCATTCCCTAGGGCAAATTGCCCGTAGAATTGGCCTATGCTCCGTTGCCATTTCGCCATTAGTACAGGATATCGTACCAGAATATTGCTTTGTATGTTGTAACGGTGGTTGTGGTAGTGTCTGAAGTTGTGGTTGTGCTCGATGTTGATGAGCTTGAGAATGTTGCTGTTGTTGATTGGATTGTGATTGTGATTGTGATTGTGATTGTGATTGTGATTGCGATTGTGATTGTGCTTGTGATCGTGATTGAGATTGTGATTGTGATTGTGATTTTGATTGTGAGTTTGATTTTGGTTGTGATTGTGATTGTGATTTTGTTTGAGATGGTGATTAACAATTAAATTGTCGTTTTCGATTTTAACCGCTGCATTGCCAATTTTCCATCCTTTATGTACATTGTCATAATATAATCCATACAGAGAATCTGTTTCAGAATTGTGTGCAATACATTTTTGCAGATAATATTGCGGTATACCTTCGAGGCGATGTCTATGTAAATATTTCCTAATTTCATTAGGTATATTAGTGTTATCAATTTGTGGCAATAATGAATCAGATGATATTCGACCTCATTTTTCACTTCACCATAATCATCATCATCATCATCATTAACATTATCATCATCATGATTAATATTATTATCATCATATAGAACATCATCATTAACAACACCATGTTTATTGTGTGATATGGCAACCAATTTCTCTTTTTTAGCCAACTTGTTTAATGAATTAGTTATAGGTTTAAAAGTGTTTTTAAGCATAGTTTCAGATTCCATTCGTTGTAATTTAACATCATTATAGTTTTTTCTAATAAAATTCTGAGTATTTACAATATCTTTTACCAGATTTTCATTCATTTTATTTTATTATTATTATTATTATTATTATTATTATTATTATTATTATTATTATTATAAGTGATCCATCGGTTGATTCACAATTAAGAATAAACAATATTAGCCATGTCAGTGGTCTTATATTTCTATGTATGTATCAAATCCTTTTCTGTACCGCGCCATACACATTTCACTTTCCTTATCAATAACTAAAAAACTATACCTTTCTGTCCAACATTGTTTGCACATTTTTTTAAACGTATTATATGACATATCCATATTTACATGATCATTATAAATGTGTTTTAAATCCATATCATCTTGTATGAATATTATTATGAAATTTGCATTGTCTCGAACAAGTCGTTTTGGTATGCGTGAATATTTTTGACATAGGTAAAAACTGTCAATGTAGTGATGGCGCCCGATACAAAAATATGATCGCATATGGTTTTGTTTATCGCAAGCAACATCATCAAATATAAATATTGAATTTGGTTTTTAATCGTTTGGTGATATTACATCATCATTATTCAAATATGTATAATAACCGATGCCGGATATAGATGTAATTAATTTTCTTAAATATTCATATTTCGGTTGATGTAAAGACTTTGAATATACATACACGTTTTCGAATTTCAATCCATTCGGATGTTCAAGTAAACCAATCATAACATTTGTTTTACCACAATTTGATGGTCCAACAATAATACCTCTAATTATGGTCCAATAATAATACCTGTTGTTAATTACTATTAGGTAAAAGAAAGCTATGCCGTCTTTTATTTTGAATATTATTATTATTATTAATGATTTCAACGTTACGGATCGGTAATGTCTTTTGCTGCTTTATGAAACGCTCGGCTAATCAAAACTAATATCTCAACGTTACTACCTATGCATATATATATATATATATATATATATATATATATATATATATAAGCTTGTGTGTTTGCCTTTTTTAGGTTAGTTGCAAAAGTATTATGATATGATTGAGTATAACAGAAATAAAAAAAAAATTTATTAGAAATCACGGTGATCACAAAGGAAGTGGTTTATTAAATAATTTAATTAACAAGTTAACAATAGAGTTACATTTACCAGGCTATCAATATTGCGGACCTGGTATAAAATTAACCTGGAACAAAATTAGAGAGATAACGTCGAGATGACCCAGGCATTAATTTGTTAGACAAAGCTTGTAAAGATCACGATATCGCATATTCAAAACATCGTGAAACAAAAGACCGACATATTGCAGATCAAATATTAGCAAATAAAACTTAGTTACAAATTATTTGAGAAATTGTTATAAAATGTATTTAAATTCTTGGGATTGTTTCCCATGGTATTGAAATTCGAGTATGTTATTGTATTTTGATTAAAACCCTTTATTTGGCATGTTTGAAAATTGTGTCCATAAACCCTGCAATTTGTGCAAAAAGGTGTATTTTTGCGTAATCTACAGTCTGCGTATGAATGAAATAATTTACTACAAAATCCACATTTGATTGGGTTTGGGTAAAAGTTTTGTGTCGGTTGCTTTTCTGTTGAAATCAAATAATTGTGTTGTTTAACTAACGGCCTAATAAACGGGTTGTTTGCCTTGATTATACCTTCGACGTTTAATAATTTTTCCACCGCTTTTTCGAAATTGATCTCATCCAATGTAAGTGCGAATTGTTTTAACGGTTGATCCAATAATCCAGATTTCAATACTCTTAATTTTAAATGTTCCGTTTCGCCGGTCAAAACCTTTAATACTTCCCTGTTGTAGTTAGCCCTCATAATTTCAGTGACGTTTAAAGCCATTTTTTCTATTCGACGAGCAAAGGAAGACAATGTTTCGTTGGGCAATTGGTAAGTGTTTCTTAACTCGCCATTTGCGATCTCTAACGATTTTTTGGATATGTATCGATCTTTAATTAGTTGTATAAATTCTTTCAGTGTTTGGACAGTTTTGCTGCGTATTAATTCAAATGCATCCCCTTGTTATGTTATATTTATATATATTCTTATATATTTAAAATGAAACACAACTTACTGCTTGAATGGTTGTTATAAGAATGAATTTATTATATAGTACATTAATACTTAACCTAATGTGTTAGTAAAAATAAATGCATATATAAAATGCATAACACCTTCCTTCCTAAAGAAGTTAGGTTTTATATAAAAAAATCTAACTTTAATATTGTTAATGTCATATTATTTATTATATTTATTTTTGTTGTTTACTTTATACTAACAAGCAAAGACTCCCGGCTGTGAGAAGCCGATTTGGCTGAATTTTGGATATGTTGTAGTACTCGAAAAATAAAGACACCCATATTTTTTTTTAGCTGCTAAATTTCACTTTCAGGGGGTGAAATCCAAGATGGCGGCAAAAATGAAAATTCGCCATAACTTCTACAATTATGCACCAAATTCACTGAAATTTGAACAAACATCAATTTTGGACTAATCCGCATATTTCATAGAAGAAACTTTTTTTTAAATGTCAAAACGGTGATTTCATTCAAGATGGCCACTACCCCTGCATGCATCCATTTAATATCGAATTTAATGTATAACTTCTACAATTTTAGTCCGATTACGATGAGCTTCGGATATTTTGTAGGGCTTATGAAAATGAAAAATGCAATTTCTCATTTTTTTGAAAAAGTGACTATTTGAGGTTAAATTTAAGATGGCGTCGAAAATGAAATTTGATCATAACTTTCTCAACTTTCATCGGATTTACTTCAAATTTGGTTTGTAACTTTATTGAACTTTGACTCACATATCCAAAAAATAATTTTTTGGAAAAAGACAAGATGGCGGCTTCATTCAATATGGCGGAAAAATCGAAAATTCATCATAACTTCCCAAATTTTCACCGGATTTACTTCAAATTTGGTTTGTAATTTTATTGAACTTTGACTCACATATCCCAAAAATAATTTTTTGGAAAAAGACAAGATGGCGGCTTCATTCAATATGGCGGAAAAATCGAAAATTCATCATAATTTCCCAAATTTTAATCGGATTTTCTCGTATCGAATTTAAAAAAAAATATAATTCACTTGAACACATTTTATTTATTTTTTGTCAAAGAAAAACATTAATAATTATTTAATTTATGGGTGATAATGATAATCTTCAAAAAAATGTTCTAAACATATGGTTTTATTGCACCATGAACATGTCACTACTGCTACATTTGAGCATCCTTCAATTTCACACATTGCTATAGTAGATTTAGTGAATGCAACTTCTACTGGATTTTCGAATTCTGCTGGTCTGTGGTTTATATACAGTGATGTTCGGTAAAATAGGTGTAAAGCAATTTTAATGTATTTTGATTAATTTCAAATACCAATATCTATTTGTGAATCATGCCATCCATACGACAATTTAGTACTTTGTTTACCTTTATTTATCACATGAAAAGAAAGAGATAAAAAATGTTGTCCTTCGTATTTCTGGGAAATTAGCTATGAACATGCTGTTCGGTAAAATAGGTGCGGACTATGTTAATTGTGGTTTATTTAGTTTTTGCGAATAAATTACATTTATTGGTGGTGAGTTTGTGAATTTTTAAATAAATTTTAGATAAAGTAGTGATTTAAATTTAATTTTTGAAACATTCCGGATTAAATAAATACATATTTCTAAGTCACAATGGGTAGAAGTACACATTGTACGGTATTTGAATGGCAACGTATAAAGGATCTAAGAGCATCCGGGCTAACATATAAAAATATTTCTGAAATTATGAAATGCTCCCAAAATATAATTACCAACGCATTAAAATTCAAATATACCACAGAAAGAAGGGGTAACAAACGTAAAACTAAAAGCAATGACGATCGTAGAGTGGTTGTTGCCACAAAAAAGAGCCCTTTTTATCATCCAGGGAACTTGTAAGAGAGCTTGATCTAAGCATTTCATCAAGCACGGTATGAAAAAGGTTAATAGCATCAAATTTATAGGGGCGAATAGCTAGACAAGCACCAATGCATACAACGAAACACATTAAACACCGTTTAAAATTCGCACATGTACATCGCGATTGGTCAGGTGATAATGATATTAAAAAGTGACGACATATTCTTTATTCTGATGAAACCAATATAAATTTACATGGATCAGATGGCAAATTACATGTTAGACGAAGACCAAATTCAGAATTTTTACCGCAAAACACAAAAAAAACCATTAAGCATGGAGGTGGTAGTTTAATGATATGTTTTGGTATCATCATGGTATGGAGTTGGTCCTATATATTTAGGTCAAAAATATCCAATGGATGAACAGGAATATATAAGGATACTTTTAATCGAAATGTTGCCATACGCAAAAGAAAACATGCCTATTATATGGTCATATCAGCAAGATAACGACCCAAAACATACGGCTAACAAAGCATCGGTTTGGTTTCCACAAAATAATGTGAACAAAATAGAATGGCCAACACAATCACCCGACTTGAATCCGATTAAAAACTTGTGGAAGCACGTATAAACATCAGTTGCAACAAAACGGCTCAAAAAACAAAGTAGAACGGGGGAAAGAAATTGTAAAAGTTTGGAAGCGATTTCTATAGAAAGGTGCCAAAAATTGGTGCAGTTCATGCTAAATCGATGTGAGGCAGTAATTTAAAATAAGGGACATGCGACAAAATATTAAATCATAAATGGTATGTACGCGAAATACTTAGATTTTATTTAATATTGTGGACATTTAATACTTTTTCTTGTGTTTTTGGTAGAACAAAATATATCGCACCTATTTTACCGAACAGCATATTCCTAGCTAATTTCCCAGAAATACGAATGACAACATTTTTTATCTCTTTCTTTTCATGTGATAAATAAAGGTAAACAAAGTACTAAATTGTCGTATGGATGGCATGATTCACAAATAGATATTGGTATTTGAAATTAATCAAAATACATTAAAATTGCTTTACACCTATTTTACCGAACATCACTGTATCTACTTTTAAACCAAGAATATTGAACAAGATTTTTATATCTTGGTGCGGACAATTGATTATTGGACAATTGACTGCAACTTTATTATATTATTACGTATGTGTAAATCAATTCCTTGGTCATTTAAAAAAACTATCTCGGAGAAGTGGCGCACATAATTCTTCCAGATTCTAAAACCGTATACATCGAGTGGTTGTTTATCACCTGTAGTTCCTTTCGGAATGATCATAGTTTCAATTTCTTTTCCAGTTGGGGTGCTGTCTTCAACTACTTTTTTACAATGGCCGCTCCAAGAATCAATAAGCAGTAGGCTTTTTTCACCCGTATGTGGGAAAAACACGTCTTTCAAAAAAGTTTTGAAGTGCTCTGGAATTAAAAAAAAAATGGAATTAAAGCGTTTTATAACAATATACTTTGATCAATTTATTTTAATGAATTAATTTTTACCTGATGTGAGCTTGCCAGATGTAGAAGCTGTGACATGAACATTAGCAGCGTGGAATAAATTTCTTTGGACAATAGGACCGAAACCGCCTGATTGTTCCTTTAAAACTAAAAATAGTACAGGTAATAATTTACCATCTGCCGAAATTATTGGTTATACAGTATAACTATGAGTTGTAGCCGACAGTGATTTTACAACACACTGTACTCTTTTTATTCCTAATGTGGCTAATGTTCTACCTGCATGCATTTCCAACTGAAAACCACTTTGATCCGTATTGTATATATTTTGTAAACCAAAGCTCGGTATTAAGTTCTTTACAGCATTTACAAATATGTTAGCATTTTCCTTCAACTCATCTGCTTGTTCAAATGTACGTTTGCTAACAAATTTGTTAATTTTCCTAGAAACTAAACGGTGAGCTTTTTTAAAATTGTGAACCCGTTTTAAAACATATTCTCCGATATCTGTAATTTTTTCTACATATGTTCCATTTTGGTCCAGTTGTTCCTGCCATCGGTATAATTGTGTGATACCAGGGACCCTTCTATAACGGTTCTGCACAGCTTGCAGTGAACGAAATGTGGCTCTACCGCATCCTTTCCAAAACCGTACAGCGTTTCTTTTATATTCCAATGTTACCTCTTCATCATCGTCTCTCGTACATTTCCGTTTACCAGAATCAGAGGGAATCCAGGTATCATCACTAACTGGAATATATTCCCAATCTTTATATTGCTCCTGGAAATCTAAACCTACCTCTTGTATATATTCAATGGGTAAAAAATTATCCATTGCATCAATTAATGTGTCTTCCATCCCTTTTGCTAACTCACGCTCATTATTAGTTGTTGGTGTTGTGGGGATGTCCATTACTTGAAATACGGTTAATAAAAGTTGAATCACGTTCATTGGATTCAACTGCATACTTACTTTCTTACAAAACTTATTTAACTTTTTTCTACACACACTTTACTTTGACAAACAATTTACTTTGGATTTCAATATCTTTTCCTAAATATCAAAATGAACTGTTATTTTTTTTAAAACATTTGCTGTATTTATACCAATCGTATTGCATTGGTTTCTAAAAGTAATAATAAATCACACCTTATTATTATTGATTTGTTGTTTTTGTTTAAATTTTAGTAAATTAAATACTAGTTATCGCGTAAAAGATCAATATTTAACATTTAAAAATCACACCTTATTATTATTGATTTGTTGTTTTTGTTTAAATTTTAGTAAATTAAATACTAGTTTTCGCGTAAAAGATCAATATTTAACATTTAAAAATCACACCATATTATTATTGATTTGAATTTTTGTTTAAATTTTAGCAAATTAAATAATAATTTGCGAGTACCATAACAACGCTACCCCATAATATAATATCCATATTTAAGAAATCCTAGTAAGTTATAGTAAAACATTATTGTTTTTAGTTAGCATATTAAATTGTGTAAAAAAAATATATGGGTGATTTCAATAATCCCGACAGTCTCTACATAACAGAATATTAATTCAACAAACGGATGAAGGTGAAGGTTGATACTTTGTTGAAGAACAAACACAGATGAAATTGCAGTATTCGTAGAATGAAATGTAATAGACTTTCCATTCGTGGCTGCCAGGTACATAACCAATGAATTGTTTTGGGATATGTGAGTCAAAGTTCAATAAAATTACAAACCAAATTTGAAGAAAATCCGGTGAAAATTTGGGAAATTATGATGAATTTTCGATTTTTCCGCCATATTGAATGAAGCCGCCATCTTGTCTTTTTCCAAAAAATTATTTTTTGGATATGTGAGTCAAAGTTCAATAAAGTTACAAACCAAATTTGAAGTAAATCCGATGAAAGTTGAGAAAGTTATGATCAAATTTCTTTTTCGACGCCATCTTAAATTTAACCTCAAATAGTCATTTTTTCAAAAAAATGAGAAATTGCATTTTTCATTTTCATGAGCACTACAAAATATCCGAAGCTCATCGTAATCGGACTAAAATTGTAGAAGTTATACATTAAATTCGATATTAAATGGATGCATGCAGGGGTAGTGGCCATCTTGAATGAAATCACCGTTTTGACATTTAAAAAAAAAGTTTCTTCTATGAAATATGCGGATTAGTCCAAAATTGATGTTTGTTCAAATTTCAGTGAATTTGGTGCATAATTGTAGAAGTTACGGCGAATTTTCATTTTTGCCGCCATCTTGGATTTCACCCCCTAAAAGTGAAATTTAGCAGCTAAAAAAAAATATGGGTCTCTTTATTTTTCGAGTACTACAACATATCCAAAATTCAGCCAAATCGGCTTCTCACACCCGGGAGTCTTTCCTTGTAAGTTTATTTAATGTTAATTATTATTTATTATATTTATTTTGTATTACAAATTTATTGAAATAAATTGAAATAAATTGAATTATAAATTTTGTCGTTTTTATTATTTATATTATTATATTTATACAGGGTGTCCCAGTACAGGGTGCCAACCCAAAACATGCAGGTTCTACACCTCATTTCCAATCAAAAAATGTATGGCGACCCCATGTCTATCTCGCTTGGTTTTCGAGCTAGCCCGAAAAAACGATTTCGTTGAAGTTCATGGTAGTACGTAGATGTTATTTAACATATCTCAGCAACCACTTATCGGAATCCAATAATTATAACCTTGTTGGAAAGGTATTTTAACTATCTATAACTGTTCCGGCTACTAGGGTAGTATTAAAATGAAATTTCAACGGCCTCAAATATTTTTGTTATTTTGCAAGCCGAGAACTATAGTACTTTTATGTTTATCAGCTGTCGGTTTTAGAAAAACTTCTTTGATGTTTTAGCTTTAATTTGATGTACAAACTTTTAAAATATGTCAACTCGTCTTTGAGATATGACGAAAATAATATTGAAATATGACGAAAATAATGCAAATTTTTCAAAAATTTAAAACTTATTTATTAAATTAAATTTAAATTTTTACTACAAAAATTGTTCAAAATGGGGTTCATTATGTGATCGACATATTCGACACCGTTTTAATACTGCCCTAGTAGCCGATCGAATTTGATTCGGATTATTTTTTAAAACTTCAAACGCATTATTAATGCCATTCATTAAATCTTCCCTGGTATGAACTGGTGTTTTATAAACCATGTCTTTACAAACCCTTATAGATAAAAATCTAATGGTGTGAGGTCTGGCGACCGTGGTGGTCATTTAATGGGCCCATTTCTTCCAATCCATCTTTGACCGAATGTGTCATTTAAGTGTTCTCTTACACTTCGTGCAAAATGTGGTGGTGCACCGTCATGTTGAAAATGAATGAATCGCAAATCAGCTAAATTAACATCATCGAGTAAATCGAATAACCTATTTTGCAAAAAAACTAAATATGAATCTGAATCCAGCCGCCCAGGTAGAAAGTATGGACCAATTAATTGATTTGCAATCATTCCTGCCCATACATTGACTGCTATTCGTTCCTGAAATGCTTGTTGTCGAACTGAATGCCGGTTTTCCTTTAACCAATGTTGATTATTTTAAGTATTAAATATCCCTTCACGTGTGAACATTGCTTCATCCGTATATAAAATTTGATTTAATATCCTGGGATCTTGTTCATAACAACGAATCACCCAATCACAAAAAGTTATTCGGGGGACGTAGTTTATTTCTTTAAGTGCTTGAATTTTTTGTAAATGATAAGGATGTAAACCAGCAGCCTTCATTGCACGCCAAGCATAGTTTTTACTTACACCAATTTGGATGGCTGCTTTTGAAATTTATTTTTTACTGCTTTTTACCGTTTCAAACTTATGAATTATTCTTTACAAAACAAACTTAATTTTATAATGAATATTAAACGTAAAACAATGTAACATACAAATGCCGAACAGATGTAGCACAAGAAACAAAAGAAGTGAATGAATTTATGACGGTAATAGATTTAACTGTTTTTATTTCTAAGTAACCATTAAATTATTTGCAATCCCTTGAAGTTATGTTACCTAGATAACGCGATAACAACAGAACATTGAACTTTGCAATGTAAAATGTGTTTTAAATTTTTGAAAAATTTGCATTATTGTCGTCATATTTCAATATTATTTTCGTCATATCTCTAAGACGAGTTTACATATTTTAAAAGTTTGTACATCAAATTAAAGCTAAAACATCAAAGAAGTTTTTCTAAAAACCGACAGCTGATAAACATAAAAGTTCTATAGTTCTCGGCTTGCAAAATAACAAAAATATTTGAGGCCGTTGAAATTTCTTGTGTTTGACCCGCCATAGCATGAAAACGGGTTGTCGCCGAAGTTTGAGTTATTCAAAAGAGTTAAAGATAGTTAAAATACCTTTCCAACAAGGTTATAATTATTGGATTCCGATAAGTGGTTGCTGAGATATGGTAAATAACATCTACGTACTACCTTGAACTTCAACGAAATCGTTTTTTCGGGCTAGCTCGAAAACCAAGCGAGATAGACATGGGGTCGCCATACATTTTTTGATTGGAAATGAGGTGTAGAACCTGCCTGTTTCGGGTTGGCACCCTGTACTGGGACACCCTGTATATTTTGATGAAATGAGTGAATGAAGTTGTTAGCTTATTTGGTTAACCTTTTTCCTGCTTCCTCTCCTTCCTTCCAAGGAACAACTTCCTTCAGTCATTTGCATCCATTCATGCCTTATTAATAGAATTCGTACCTTATTAATACATAGAATATAATTATTATTTTATTTTTTTCATATTTTTTTTTTTTTATATATAATATGATTTTAGATATTGAAAAAAAAAGAAAAAAAAATATCTACTTTATATTGATATATTTCAGATTTTTTTTTTTTAAAATATATGTTAAATGTTAAGTGTAATTTAAGAATAAAGTTTATTCCAGTGAAATTTAAAGTTATATTTAATTATAAATGGATTGTTAATCCCCTTAACTTTATAATGAATTTTAATTTTATGATTAAGCAATTATAATTTTATTGATGCTTCTAGTTATTTTTATTGCTTATTCTTCTTTGCTTCTTTTTTCATGAAATTTAACTAGTCTGTTTTTGTGTACACATAATTCTTTATTATTTTTTGCCATGTCCGATATCGTTGCATTTGATTTTTGTAATTCTTTAATAATGTAAGGCCCTGAATAGATTGGTTGTAGTTTATTTTTCCCCTCATTTTTTAATAATACTTTGTCATTAACGTTAAACTCAAGATCTTTTATTTTCTTGTCATATATTTCCTTGCTTCTGTTTTTTGATTCTAGTAAAAATTCGTTTGCCAATTTGTGCATCTTTTGCATATGATATTTTAATTCTATAATGTAATTGTCGAAATTGTATATTGGTTCTATATTTTCCCTTAAAAAATCATTTAGGATTGCTAGTTTTGCATATACCAATTCGAAAGGAGTATATTTGTATTGAAAACTTGAATGTGGAGTAGTGTTGTAACAGTAATTGAAATATTTCAAATATTCATCCCAATTTGTTAGATTTTCATTGATGTATGATTCATTGATGTATTCGTTTAGTACCCTATGAGTACGTTCGATGGATCCAAGCGTTTCATGATGATACGCAGTGGATGTAACGTGAGTAATATTAAATAATTTGAAAAGTTCTCTCGTAATCTCATTAACGTATTCAGTTCCCCTGTCTGATAGAATTTTTTTCATCGGTCCGAAGGTTAGAATTGCGTTTTCGAATATTGCTCGAGCTACTGTTTTTGCTTCTTTGTTCGGTATAGGTACTGTTATTAGAAATTTCGTGAGATCGCACATTAAGGTAACCGCATATTTGTTACCACTAGGTGAAATTCCGAAAGGTTCAATTGTGTCAATGATTACCAAGTCAAAGAATTTTTGTGGAGTATCTGTAATAAGCATGGGTTCTATATGTTTTATTTTTGCCTTGTTTGTTTGACATTTTTTACATGTCTTTACGTAATGATTAATATCTTTTTTCATATTTTTCCAAAAGTATTCAGACCTTAGTTTTGAATAAAATCTTTTCTGACCAACATGACCCCCTAAAATTGGATCTTCGTGATATGTTTTTAGAAGGCTATATTTTTCTTCGTTTGTATTTATTACCTTTTGTCTTTTAACGATTGTTATTATTAATTTATCCAGTATTCTGTTACATACATCCTTAAATGCAGTTATTGTAAAACTTTTAAATATATCATCATCGTTTTGTATTTGTAACCTATTTACTTTTAGTCCATTAGCTTTTATTTCAAGAATTTTAAGAAACAAATCCAAAATTGTTTCCTTTCTAATAGTGTTATTTTTATCTTTTTGTACTGGCACTTGTGTCAATACTTCATCTATATCTGATGCATCAATTTTTATAATAATCTTTCTTTTTAAATAAACTCGTAGGCGTCTTTGCTCTACGTTAAATATCATTTTTGGTACCTTATAATCGTTTTTATCTACATATGCTTATCTACTTTTTATTTTCTTTAATTTCTTTGAATTCATCTTGTTTTTCTGTATCATTACTTTTTGTTATTGGTGTATCTTTATTCTTATTTGTCATTGGTCTAGTTTGTATTGCGTTTATGTGTAAAATTTTCTCTTGCATGCCCATTAACTCTTTGCTCGTTATGCGTGACATTTATAATTTTTAATAAAATCCTTTGCCAGTATTCCATCCGCGGGTACGTTGAATTCGTCTGGCACTACGTGTAGTGTACAATTTAGAAAATGTCCATGTATATGGAATAGAATTGGAATGGTTCCGAGTGTACCGATGGAGTTTTGTGTAACCCCTTTTATACTTAAAATGTTGGATCAATTTATATTGCAGTGAAATTGTGTATTTAGTACTGACATTTTTATAAGCGAAATATCTGCCTGTGTATCAACCAAAAATGTTGCACCATTTGGGATTAATTTTGAATATAGAATTACGTAATCCGAAAAATGTAAATTCATGGAATAGATGGATTTATGTGATTTTATTAGACTTCCGTCGTTTCGGTATCCCCCAGGCGCCACTGGGGGGCGCCCTCGTTTCCCGCATACCTAACATGTTGCGTTGTTTTATGGTATGTTTTGTTGGTATTATTGTTTTTGTAGAAATTGCTATTATGATTGCCATTATTATTATTATAACCATTATATTGACGTCGATTAAAGTTATTGTTATTATAGTACCTTGGTCTTGCATAGTTGTCCGTAAAATTGTTATTTGGCTGTGTATTTTTGAACAGGTTGTTCGAATTATAACGTCCATTATTATTGTTATTATGGTTGTGTACGTAATTTGGTCTGTTTCTGGGTCCCCCATAAAAGTTTTTGTTCTGATTTCTGTATGAATGATATGCCAAAACCCGTTTTTCTTGTGTTTGTTCATTGATCTCGGTGATGAATTTTGCGACTACTTCCTTTGGATCGTCGTATTTCGTGGACGATATTACCGCTTTTACCAGGTCTGTACGCGCATTAGCCCTACATACCTCCTTTGTTTTTTCTATAGTTAATTCTTCTGCCTTTTCCGGTGGTATGCCCTTTAGTACAAGAGCCCTTTTGAATTCATCTGCCAAATTGTTTGTCCTATCAGCGAATTCTTGTAACGAACATTTTTCTGTACGCAATCCCCTGATCTTTCCATCTACTATCTTAGAACTGTTTGGTTTAATTTTGTTTCGTAATGGACCAAGTATATCTTCTATGGATTGTGGAGTCCCGTTGATGACTTCCCTTGCTTTACCCCCAAGTTTTGTTAAGACGTACGTTACCAAAAATGCCCTAAGTGCGTCGGTTGTTGCAAGTGTGTTTAATAAGTTAATTGAGTCGATGATTGAAGTGACAGAGGGTCACCTGCATAGTTTTTGTTTATGGTAGAAGAAGCAAGCCTAAGGAATTCCGGTATTTCGAGAACCATTATGCCGCCTGTTTTAATTTCGGTTGTTTCCAGCTTGAAAACTATGTCTCCCACCTGTATTTTATCGAAAAGTGTTGTCGGAGGTTCCGTTAAAATGTCCAATAATTTATAGCATTGGCAAAGCTTATTGTTGATTTCCAGAAATTGTGTTTTTATGATTGCTTGACCATTGGGGTCAATTTGTGTGTAGTTATTTTTTATAAAGTCTATATAATTGTTATAGGTATTACAAATGTCCTCTTTTATATGTTCTAATGTAACTGATTGCTTGGGCACCTTTTGTTTCAATATGCGTTTCGTAGCCCTAATAAAATCGTCTCTGATTGCTTTATATATATCATTGATACTTGTCATTTGGGTATATGACCACCATGATTGGGTATATTTGTAATTATTAGTTTTTTATTACTTTATTTTTGTTAGTGATATGTATATGAGTTATATAGTCTTGCATTATTATTTTTATTTTATTTTTTTATTTCTGTTAGGTCAGTTTTATGTTATATGATATATTTTGTTGCATAATATTATTTATATTTCAAGTGGATTTTTTCTTTTTTTTTTTTTTTTACGATTAAATAAGTATTCAGATAAATAACATAAATGTTCTCAGTAAAATTGTCAATTATGCATTTTATATATTATATTGTATTATATTACTATATTAACCCTTTTTTCATATAACATATTTAAATTTTGATATGCAATATTACAATTTTTTTTTTTATTTAGTTTTCATTTGTTTTTTCCTTTTTTTTTTTTTTTTTTTTTGTATGTTCTTATATATAAAGAAAAAGGAATGATATATTTGGTAATATCATTGAGTTTATATATATATAGAGGTTCCAAACACATGAAACATTTTCATCCATAAAATAATAAAATAATTTCGTACCGTGTAGAAGCTCAATTTATTTTTAAAAGTGTTAAAATATAAAATTTGAAATACTTAGAGCTTTTGTGACAGTGTATCTTTCGTTAATAAAATATGATAACGAAAGATACACTGTGGTCTTTCGTTATCATATTTTTAAATATTTATAATATATATATCGTGATATCGTATATATAACATTTGGTATAAGGAATCTATAACAAAAAAAACAGGTTTCTTATATACAGATTCGATATTCACAAATAAAAATTATATTACTATTGTGTGATGCTTATGATTTTATGTGTTTTGATATTTTCACTACAATATATAAAAATATCTTTTTGTATAAAAAATATGACAAGAAAGGATATTTCACCAAATAATATATAATTCTTATTCTGTATATAAGAAACCTGTTTTGTTTTGTTTTGTTGTTTTGATTCACATTGTGCACAAACGAGGAGTAAAAGAAAAGGAGATAAAAAAAGGTTTTATTCAAAACATAAATTAAGAGTCACCATATATTTACAAATTATGTGTAAATCGTTTTTTAATATACATTTATGGTATAAAGACTATAGGTATGCTCGATATTTGTTGATGTTCGCCATTTTTCCCTTTTCTGACGTCACTCTGGGTTTTTCTTTTATTGTGCTTATGTTTATTATGGTTTATTACTCATTGAAAAAATTTTTTTTCACTCAGAGTGACGTCATACAAAATTGTATATCAGCTGTCAAGCACACCTATAGTCTTTATACCATGATATACATTATAAATTTTACCTTATTTTAACATATTTTTAACATGCGAAAATATTACAATATTTTAATATCACAATCAACAAAATATATTATTTCTTATTTCTGTGTTGTGGTTTTTTCTTCAGCACAACAATAATATAAAAATTTTTTTAAGATTTTAAATTTATATGATAGGTTTTAAAACGATTTTTTTTGGAAAATGGGCTATTCTTCTATTAAATATAAAAATTGAATAAAATATAGAAAATTAAAAAAATTAATTTTTGCGAAAATTTAGTGCAGATCATTTTCCTCTTAATTAATGTAAACAATTTTCCATCTTCGTCAATAGATTATAGATTTTATCATTATGAGGTACTAAACACAAAAAACAACATCATTGTTAACAAAAAAGGATTATTGCGTACATTTTTTGCTTTTGATTATTAAACCCAAAAACTGTCAAAAGAAAAAATCTCAAATTATGATCTATTAAAAAGTATCTGAATCATAACAAATTTATATACAAAGCATGATCGGCGGTGACAAAAAGATGTGAATAAATTTATATTATAAAATTGATACAAAAAATGTAACAACAAATACAACAATAACAATAACGAACTAAAGAATTATATATTATTTGAATTATGATATTTTATTTGGTAAAATATCCTCTCTTGTCATATTTTTTATACAAAAAGATATTTTTATATATTGTAGTGAAAATATCAAAACACATAAAATCAAATCATAAAATCAAAAACACAATAGTAATATAATTTTTATTTGTGAATATCGAATCTGTATATAAGAAACCTGTTTTTTTTGTTATAGATTCTTTATATACCAAATGTTATATATACGATATCACGATATATATATTATAAATATTTAAAAATATCGGAGCAACACGACGTAACGACAACTCGAGTTATCGACAATTCTCATGAGAGAGAAAAGAAAATTAAAACATTTATTATGGTTTGGCACAATTTAAAAAAAACAATGGTTGATGAATTAGATAATTGCATTATTAAATTCACCAACCTGATTTACATATTTGTTTTGTTTTGTTTACGTTTTTTTTTAAATATTTTTTTTTATTACAATAATTTATTTTCTTCAATAATTTTTTATCATTTCATAAATTAAAAAAAATAAAAAATTATTAAAGAAAATTCGTCTTGAAAACGTATTTTTCATGAAAAAAAATCCAAACGATGATTTACCATCAAAACTTATAATACATGAAATGATAAAAAATTATTAAAGAAAATTCGTCTTGAAAACGTATTTTTCATGAAAAAAAATCCAAACGATGATTTACCATCAAAACTTATAGATCTATTGCTAAAAAAAACACGAAAAAAATTCGTCTTGAAAACGTATTTTTCCTGAAAAAAAACATAACGATAATTTACCATCAAAAATGGTGCAATGATAAGAGTATATAATAGATTTACAATTCGAAAGTATAAAAATAAAAAAAAAAAAAGATAAAAAAATAAATAGATAGATCATATACTACAGCGGCACCCAATTTTTTTTGATTTAAGAACGATGATTTACTATCAAAACTTATAATACATGAAATGATAAAAAATTATTGAAGAAAATTTGTCTTGAAAACGTATTTTTCATGCTAAAAAATCCAAACGATGATTTACCATCAAAACTTATAATACATGAAATGATAAAAAATTATTAAAGAAAATTCGTCTTGAAAACGTATTTTTCATGAAAAAAAATCCAAACGATGATTTACCATCAAAACTTATAATACATGAAATGATAAAAAATTATTAAAGAAAATTCGTCTTGAAAACGTATTTTTCATGAAAAAAAATCCAAACGATGATTTACCATCAAAACTTATAATACATGAAATGATAAAAAATTATTAAAGAAAATTCGTCTTGAAAACGTATTTTTCATGAAAAAAAATCCAAACGATGATTTACCATCAAAACTTATAACAGATCTATTGCTAAAAAAAACACGAAAAAAATTCGTCTTGAAAACGTATTTTTCCTGAAAAAAAACATAACGATAATTTACCATCAAAAATGGTGCAATGATAAGAGTATATAATAGATTTACAATTCGAAAGTATAAAAATAAAAAAAAAAAAAGATAAAAAAATAAATAGATAGATCATATACTACAGCGGCACCCAATTTTTTTTGATTTAAGAATTGAAAAAAAAAACAAACAATAACAATACCTACAATAATAACAACAACAATAATAATAATAATAATAATAATAAACTGATAATAACAACAACAACAACAACAATAACTAAAAAACAACAATAACAATAACAACAATAACTAAAAAAAAAAAAATATTGAAAAATAACCACAAAATATTATAAAACCTTCAACCAAAATATTTCCCATAAGAATGGATAATAATAAAAAGATTTTAATTTTGATAAAAAACAAATGTTATTCTATAACATTTAGAAAACTTTGGGTTGCGCCCGTGGAAAGGTGGGACATACATTTATAGGGATTCGCATCAGCCGAGGAAATATGGTAAACACATTTATAGGGGTTTCGTTGTATCCAAGAAAAAAAAAAATACATTTGTAAGGTTTGGTTTTGTACCCGCCGAGGTTTGTATGCAATGCATGGTTGTCATTTCGCTCTTCTCAATTGTCGACGACTCGAGCTTTATACAACTCGATTCGCACTCATTAAAATTGTTATTGTATTATTATGTGGCATATAATTTTTATCGCTCGTTGAGTACGGTCATCTATTTTTTAACTTTTTTGTCGATTTTAATTTATTTATTTATTTAATTATTGTAATACTTAATTAGTTCCGAATTATTTATTTATTATATCATATTTACTTATTTTCTAAGTGTTTTATATTTTATTGTTCATATTTGTTTGTGTCGATCATTTATTTATTTATTTATTTTATTTAAAATTGTGAAGTTGAATTTATTATACATATACAGTTTTGTTAAATATTATCAATGGAGAACATAAATAAAATTACAACAAGGTCATCCAAGAACATTACAAACAATAATAATATTGATGACAATGGTTTAATATTAAACCAACACAATTGTAATATAAAATTACCTATAAATTCATCGAACAATGATATGAAAAACAATAAAAAAAATATAAATAATACTACTCAGATGACAAATAGTTCTTCAAATCCGTCCAATATGTTATATGTCTCTCTGGTCAGTGAAGTTGACGATGGGGATGCTGATAAACATAATGACCGTGGTGATCATAATGGTTTAATTTGTGGAAAAATTGCCGAAATGCTCCTTATTATTAATGCATTGAAGGCGGAGATATGTGAGTTAAAAAACGATAATAAAATACTTATAAAGAATGAGGACCTTCTGGGCCAGTAACTGGGTAAATTACAATCGCAACATGTCATTTTGTTATCAGACATAAACTTTGTTAAGATGAAACTCCTTTCAACCTCAATGGCTCCTGATACCACTGTTGAGATGGTTGAAAACCATATCATCAATAATATCGGATATAGAGACTCTTTGAAACTCGAACAAATTAAAATGGTGAAACACATTGGCGGTTACTCTTCATTCAAAGTTTTCGTTCCTAATGAACACTTTGATTGGTTGTCTAACGCAAAATGTTGGAATATCAAAGATATCATTGTCCATGAATTCAGGAATAAAAATTTTCGTATGGGCAGAAACGGCAAAATAAGGCGGCAATAAATGATATTAATATTTCCTACCAGAATGTTCGGGGATTGCGTACCAAAACAAATGTACTGTTTTTACATTCCATTGCTAAAACTGTGGACGTGTACGCTTTAACCGAAACCTGGCTATGTGACGGTATTGGTGATGCGGAGTTATTTGACGCGTCATTTAATGTATATAGACGTGACGGCTTTCAATAAACCGGGCTTTCTACTAGGGGTGGGGGTGTACTGATTGCTGTCTCCTCATCGTTCCCGTCCAGTATTGTCGATTCTTCTTTTCGTCCTGTTAATTTGTAATGTATATGTGTGACTGTAGACATGGGCGCTACAAATGTAGTCATATTTTGTGTTTACATTCCTCCAAATAGTGATATCTCGTTATATGATGAATTCAATCAATTTATCACTCACATTCATACGGAATACTGTAATACCGATGATGAAACCATTGTAATGGGTGATTTTAATTTGCCGCGTGTTTAGTGGATACATTCACCAGAAAATGATTCGTTGATACCGTTTGGAGTAAGCAGTGAACTTGAAATATTTTTTGTTGATAGTATTTCATCGTTGGGTCTGGTGCAGATCAATGGTATTAAAAATCAAAATAACAGGCTGCTTGATCTAATTTTCGTTCGAGAAATTTTGTGTCAGTGCTCCGAGTGGGTTTTCCAACAGACATAATAAAGTATGAACTATTTTCTACAAGATGCATTGATTAACACAATTTTAAACAGTGAAGTAATTGTTCACCCAAACTTTATTTATTGAATTCAAATTATTTTCAACTTACAATACTTAAAATACTTAAACTACTTAAAATACTTTAAATTAAATTAAATTTTTCGCTATACAACCAACAATCTGGTTTTAGCGTCCAACAACAGCCTTCTGTTGTTATAGTTACTTAATTTGTGGATTTTACGTTGTCGGTAATTAGCCGTTCGATCAACCGCAAGCGGAATATACAACTCTGTGTTACAACTCACGACCCCAAAATTTCGTCAGAATGTTAGGTTGGCATTTTTAACATTTACACCACAGAGTTAGATACTTAAAACTTAAAATACTTAAAATACCTTATTATCCCCAAGTAGCAAAATGACGTCGTATCAATGTTGGCATATCCAACCTTTAGTAGTTACACAACGTCTATACGACCTCCTTACAACCATTATTTACACCAATTTGGTGAATAAAATCTTAGTCGATGCAACGTTAGATGCCAACGTTGTGTTAACCAACGTAATATTACCTTAGTTTTTAGCACCTAATCTTTCGTCGGTTTTTAACACTTTATCTGTCGTTCATATATTTATACCACATATAACATTTGAAAAGGTGCACATAAAAAACTAAGAAAAATCTTATACAAAATGTTAATATATTGTAGTACAATTATAATCCTATTATACACTAATTACTAAACTTGAGATTTATTCTGAATGTTATATATCGGATCAGATTATTATCCTTGTTTGATTGTTATGAAAATATGTTAATACGCACTTACCTGTTTTTTTTAAATTTGGAAATTTGCATATATATATATTTGAATCGAAAGAAGCTTGTTCCGTCATCCTGATTGCCGAATCCCTTGCATAGCCGTTCCTTTGCATGGATGTCATAGAAAAATTCGATTTGATTTCGTATATATATTCATCGAGTGTGGATTTGGATTATAGCGAATCATAATTTTTATAAACGATAACGCTAGTTAATAGTTATATCTGGTGTAAATAAATAATACTCAACCGACAAATGGTATTGCCAAAGTCAAAAACCTGCACGACTACCGACGTGAGGTTGTGATATTTCCAAATAAATTTACTGCCTCTGATATATGTGATTAGGACATTGTTGTAATAATAAAATCATTGTGAGTTTGGAATTAAATGAAAATAAATTACCTAAACCAACTTATAATTTTTTTACGTGAATAAAAAAACATCAGAAGCGACAATTAGTAGGAAAGAGTGAAAATTATTGCAATTATATAACTGAATGAAACTACAGAATTTAATGGTAATGTCATATAAATAGTATCATTTTTAATTTAATCATGATGGAAAAATTATTTTTCGTTATATTGGTCATATTTGTGACGTTGGTACAAAGTTGGTTCACCAACCAGATACGTTCAATACGCATTTTGGTTGGTAAACGGTGTTTATTGGTGTATTTAAAGCACCATACGCTTGAATTTATTTGGTTCATAACAAAACGTTGGTTAAACGTAGTCGCTTTTACCAAAAATAACCTTTCACTAAATTGGTAATATTTGCAACGTCGGCGAAACGTTGGTTTACCAACGAGAAAAATATGGTATAGGAGCGCACGTTGTTGCGACGTCGTATTTCGTAATCAAAATTTTCAAGTCACATTTAGTCGGGAGGCAACGTTTATCCAACGTTGATATATAACCAACATCAAAGTTGTCGGATAAAGAAGTAGAAACGACGTTATACTGACGTTGTAATACAACTTTATATTTTTAGTCGGGAGCCGACTAAAGTTAGTAGTTAGTATAAAATTGGTTGGAGTTCAAATTACGTTGGTTAGGTGCTACTTGGGTCCTTTATATTCGTTGTCTTTATGTTTGACTTTATACACGTTTAACTATTATAACTTTTTACGTTAATTTATTTCTATACTATTTAATAAACTTGTTTGTTTTAAATTCTTTTTATTCTTAATATTTGTTAAATTCTTTTTATTCTTAATACAACTATACTATTCAACTTTCTTGTATCACTATAAATTTCTAACTCCTCGTTTGGTTGAATTTATTTTATGAGTTCCATGATGATTCCATTAAAGTTTTTCCTTTACCAAGAACCCGTCCAAATGGTGTTTGATTGGTGTAGCGTTTTATAATTAACTTTTTATCTTATTAATTGGTGTCGTGTGTAAATTGTTGTAAAAATGGGTGTTGTCAGTAGAAGTGGCATCGTGCCGTAGGCACGATTTGGTGATTTTATTATTCAGGTATATTAATCATAATAATTTCCTGTGTTGTTTTTTGCTTATGCTTTCCTGTGGTGTTTTTTGCTTATGTACGGATATCAACTCATGAGAAGTCAATAAATATATATTTATACATATATAGATATTTTGTAGATTAAGCATTGTGTGATCCCGGTGAACCAGTAAATATATAGTCACCATTCACACTGAAACAGAAACATCTATGCAAAAGAGTTCCACTCTCGTATACCGTGGTTCCCATGACGACGTAAAAACACATCAAGTTTGTTGGGTTCAAACCTACCATATCGCTATTTCCATATACCTTGGTGTTATGGTTTTGTCGATGTTGCATTGCAATATAATTCGTTTGTGCATATATAAATATATGCATGTAAGAATGCAAAGTCATCAAATTCGCATAATTGATATTTTATGAAATTGGTGCATTAAATATATAATAAATATAAGTATGTATAACATAGATATATAAATATATTAATAATACAAAGTATGTAATTTGAAATTTCAGGTTAATTTTGAATATTAATAAACATATATGTATGTACACATATATAGTTGATATATTATTAATGCATATGAGGCATATTGACGGCCAAGGTTAGGTGAATTTAATTTTATATTAATAATATTTATTTCAACCCGACATACCGCATAATATGTATAGCTTAATATCGCCTTAATATTTTTGTTGCATAATGTTGCATAGTTAAAACTTCTCCATCTACCGTAATATAGTTAATGGTGTATAATGGGGATTTTCGTTTATTCTACTTGTGTTAACACAAAAGTACAAGTGACACAAATACGTTTTTTTATTGCACTTGTGTTACTTGTGTTATATGACACATGTTCGAAAATACCTCTACTTAGCACTTGTGTTGACACAAATTGCCCTATCTATTTTGTAGGAGCACCATCGCGCTGTGTGAGATTGTTGTTGCTTTATCGTCACTATAACATTTTCACATATAAAACGCCATTTGTAAACAAAATTAAACACAAGACTATTTTATAATATTCGAACACAGAGCTAGCACATGTAAATGTTATATCGCGATCGCATGTTTGAGAGCGCACAAGTGCATGACACAAGAGGAATAAACGAAAATGCCCAATATATAAGGGTGTCTATTTGTCCCATGACATCCCTCCACCCTCCGAAAAAAATTTTTTACGGAATGTAAAAAATTGAAGTTGTAAATATCGCCTTGTAATTGTATTACCACTCCATCCGCATATTTTGTTATAGCATAATCTACTTAATTTTATTTGCGTACAAGATAGGTTATTCATTAATTTATGTTAACATAGTATTTATTGCTTAATGAACCCCATTAATATTATTTTTATATTACTTATTATTATTTTATTTATTATTTAACTCTTATAAAAACGAACCATTTATAAATGAATAAATTTATATTTTAAAGTATTAAAAGAACCTTTGTATTACCTATATATTTTAATTCTAAATTGATTATTTTCTTAATATTGTTGTATTTGGTTGCAAATAATATATTATACAATTCACTTAATTGCTAATTGTTATTCAAACGTATTTTAATAATTTAATCTATATAATTATAACAATTTAAGATATCTATAATAAAGTCCACGTATTAATAATTGTTTGAAAATAATTCAATTATAACCAACACCACACAGTATAATAATTATGATATATGTTGCTTCTTGCAACGGCATTCAACTTCTGATTCATTATATATATATGTATATTTTAAATTCTATTATTAATTGTTCTGGTTTTATTTTTAACTGTTGGACCACTATGCGAAATTCAAACAAGTATATTTATAATTATAAATTTCATATAGGGTCACAACATTACCCACCCCGAAGTAAAATCCGCGATCGGATAATAAAAACAAATCCAAATTATAAGAAAGAAAAAAAAAAATAAAATAAAATAATGTATAAAAAAAATAATGAAAAATGTAAAAATATTAAATAATAATAATAATATCTAATAAAATAGTTTTAAATATTTAAATCTATTTTATCCTCATATATATAAATTATGTTTAAAATCCCACATTTTATATATATATATATATATATATATTATATATACAACTACTTGATAAGGTCCCTCATATGGTGGCGTTAACCCAAGTTTCACTCTATCAATACAAACGTATACAAATTCACAGTCGTCCAATCCCGATGGTTTGAAAAGGTTTGTACGACTGGTCTCACGACTGTTAACTGGGGTGATGTTTGGATTTTCGTTCGAAGTGATGTTATAAAATCGTCCACGCGTGGCGTATTTGGAGGAGAGGCGAATACCTCGCCCGGCAATTTCGAGCTTTCTCCATATACCAACTCTGCGGCGGAACATTTTATATCCTCCTTTACGGGTGCGCGCAGGCCCAATAATACAAACGGCAACTCTTCACTCCAATGAACCGTGTTACCCCGGGCTCGCAATGATTGTTTCATTGAACGATGAAATCGTTCGACTAAACCATTTGACTGAGGGTGATATGCGGTGGTGTGTATGTGATGCGAACCTATAAGTTTCGAGAGTTCGGTGAACAAACTTGATTCGCTGGCTGCCGCGATCCGTCGTTATCCGTAGATAACGTGTAGTGTAGATTGTTATATCACTGCCGTTTGCGGCTGATAATTTAAATGAGGTGCCTTGCAGAACCTTGTTCGATATTGTAAGGCTATGTGGCAGTACTGATAAATCTGCTCCGGTGTCTATGAGAAAAAGCAGATTGTTGATTTTGTCCCGTATGAACAAGCGGCGGTTGGTATGTGTCCAGTTGTTTGCCGCGATGACAACTGGTGAAATTAGTTTGGCGTATTGGTGGGGGATTTGTGCGCCTGCTGTCCAAAAGAGCATGGAGCTCTTTTGGACAGCAGGCGGCCAATTATTGGCATGGAGCTCTTTCTTACCACACCGTTTGTGATACCAGCAATTCCCGTTATTATAAGTATTCTTTTCACCACTATATTTGGACCTGTCTTTACTGTAACGATTCCGTGAACCACTTCTATGCGGGCTTTGAAATCGGCTGTAACTACTTCTATTGACTGGGTATTTCGGACGACTTCTATCCGAAGTTAATGACATTATTGCGGATTCTATTTTGGATATGCGAGCTTCAATATTTTCGTTAGGCGAGTTTGGTATATTAGTGTTGTTTGATTGGTTTGTTGATATGGTGTTAATATTTGTTTCGAGCGATGCCTCATATATTTTGTCGGCCAGTTCCATTAATTTGTTAATTGGCCTATCCTTAGACGATATCAGGGAAATGTTTACTATTTTATGTAGTCTTCGAAAACCACAGGGTTTTAATCAAATTTTCGTTTATCCTTTCACCGGCTAACCTTTTAATCGACCTGTACACATCGGATGGTCTTCTATCCCCTAAGTCCGTTTTATCAAACAACTGTTCTAAGCGTTTTTCCTCGGAAATAGAATGCCGCGACGTCAACGCATTTTTAAGAGTCTCAAATCTATTGTTTTGTGGTGGTGTATTGAGGATGTCCAACACCGAATCACAAACATCCGCCGGTAAAGCGGCTACCAATAAAAAATATTTTGTAGCGTCGGATGTAATGCCGTGTATTCGGAATTGGGCATCGGCTTGGATAAACCAAATATCTGGATTATTCGGCCAGAATTGGGGTAATTTGACCCGAACAGATTCTATAACCATATGTTTGTTTTCGATGGAAATGTTATCGTCATGCTCATCGGCCGACATGTTAATTTTCTGTTTAACAATCAATAATAGAACTGGAAAAAAATTTTCTTTTTCTATTTATAAATATTTTATACTGCTTGTCGCGACTATATTGTGTGGTACCGGGATAATAATATAAATTATTATAATATATCTATGTAATATATCTATGTTAGATTAAATGTAGATTAAATAATTATAATATAAGTATTTAAACGAATATTATATATAATGATAGCATATATTATAATGGGTTTATATCATTGGCGGTCGGTGAGTTTTCCAACTGGGCATTCAATTATACATCAAAAAATTTTACGTATACTGATAACCAAAACACTTTATAACATAATGCATTAAAACGCAATGCATTATTTTTCAAATGTAATAATAATGATTTAAAAAAATTCAAAATTTTACCAAACATATATTTATGCATTCAAATTAGTATGTAAACCCAAATAAATTAAATACATTAATTAATTTCATAAATCAATGGCAACATTCCAATAAATCCAAATATTTTAATTATAATAGAAATTTGAAAAACAATAAAACTTAAATTTGAGTTCATTAATTTAAACAGTCAAAATCAAATAAAAAAACTAAAAATTTGAAAATAAAGTGAATGAAATTTAATATACTATTTGTAAGTTAGTTCTAATCTTCTATTTTTTTTACAAAATTCTTCAATTACATCATCATAAAAATCCGGTTTTGATTTAAGAAACAACATATAATCTCGTTCTATGGATAATATCGATAATGCTGACAATCTTTCTTGATTTATGGAATTTCTGGAATACGTATTAATTCGTTTTAATGTGGAAAATCAACGTTCCACAGATGCTGTGGAATATGGTATACTTAGAATTAAATTGCATAATTTATTAGTTGCCGACATTGCTTCGGTTAAATCATTTTCTTTTAAATAAGTAAATAATTCGAATATCGCTTGTCTTGAAATTCTTTTGATGAATATAATACCGTGAGTTCGTCGTTCGTTGCGTTGAGATCAAATAAATCGGAATAATTTTTTTTTAAATAATCTTTAAAATATAATTATAATAATAAGGGAAAATACTATGAAATTTGCAACGAAAATATACAAATTAATCTTCTACTGCACGCATATATGCCTATTCCTTATTTATATAGATAGTAAATAGTATAATATAATACCATAATGCTTTGAGTTTAAACAAAACCAACAATAGACAAAGCCATGAACTTACTAATGCATAAAAAGCTAATATAGGGATATTTTTTTTTCAAATTGGTATTATTTTTAGTCTTTCCCATGTATTTTGTATGAATGCGTTGATTTATTATTGTTTTATTTGGTAGATTTTTAATTATTTTTAATGTTTTTAATATTGTTTATTAATTAAAACATTTATGTGCTATTAAAAATTATTAAAACAATTAATATTATTTCATTTCATAATTAAAATTAATGCAAAATAGTGAAAATCATACTAAAATAGTGAATAAAAGTAATAAATTAAAAACCGAATGAAAATAAAGTGTTTGTTTATCTTCTAAAAAAGTGTGTGTGATTAAATTTTCTGTAATTAATGAATTTTTTTTAATATTAATTGTTTTTTACTACGAATAATAACAAAAAAACTAAAGCAATATTATATTTCAAGTAAAGTGCAATTTTTATAATGGTGATATATGTCATTGTCAGTACAAAGTTACGCTATAGTTTTTTTTCAATGTAATTGTTTTTATTTTCCTTTGGAGTGCCGGGAATTTGACGCATTTTTTTTTATATATTGGAAACTTGTTGTTTCTTTAAATTAATTGGACAGTTCCCACGTTTTCCTTTCAAAAGAATTAAGATCTTATGATAAAGTGACTAACTTTAAATTTCATCGTGACATCGGACAAATTTCTACCCATTCAGCGGTTTGTAAAAACCCCTTCACGAATGCAGATTACATAAATCACAATGCAAACATTATTATTATCGACCCAGAATCTGATAAAAATCCACTTCACTTTGACAAAACAAGACATAGTGAATATTTCAATAATTAATTTTAAATATTTTAATTAATCAACTATCTTTTAAATAATAAAAACAACTCATGATACCGTGGAAAACATTATAACATTGACAAGCTAACAATTGTGACCGGATTTCGAAGCTGATCCGTCCAAATCTGATGACAACATGCCACCGAATTGAATGTTTTTATTATTTTTTTAATGTGTGTAGGATAAACTATGGTTTTTAATATCAAATTTGGGCTGGTAGTAATTAAAATATGTTAGAATATGATGAATTATGTAATTAAAATATATAAATTAAAAAAAAAATTAATTAATTTTTCATTAATTATAAGGAAAAACAGAAAAACAAGAAAATAACCACATGAAAATCACCCGTTTTATCCCTATTTGATGTATTTTTATCATATGGTTATAAATTGCGGTCCCTATATGAGCGTTTGTATGTATTAATAAAAATTCAACTTCATGGCTTTCTCTATTGTTGGTTTTGGTTTATATGAATATATATGATATATAGAATAAATAAATAAATATAGCAATAAGCAGAAATAAAAATGATTACCTATGAGAAAAATATCACACACAAAAGCTATGCTATGTAAAGATTTATATATATATCATTTTATAAACAGTCAGACAGCCATGCATATATAGTTATCTAGTCTAAAAGACAAAACACACCATCCACAATACTAATGTTCGTATATTCTCATTTAAGTATACATTCAAAACATACAATGTACTTAAAACAATATGCGTAATACCATATTATAAATATAGTCGACCAGGCAAGCATACATTTAATTGATTACCTAAAAGAAATAGACAAATCATACTATATGAAAACTCTTGTAAAAGAGTGAATAGAATGAAAGTATTAGCAAATATTAAATTAACAATGTTAAATTAAATAGGAAGAAGCAGTTCATTTTTTGATTACCCTAAAAACGTTTGATTGTATTATTTTAATGAAAAGTGATAATAATCATTTTTAAATTTATTTTATTTATTTGATATAAGACTGTGCGATAGTCATCAAAACATCATTTAGATTTTATGTTTTTTTTGTTTTTGTTATTTTTATGTAGACGACTTATATTTTTCATTCACGTTGGTAATACATATAAACATTAAACATATATTATTTGCTCCATATAGAGACACCACTCAAACAAATCAAAACAAATAAAAAAATATTCAAAGTAATGTTTTTATAAATTATTCCAATAACGAATATTATAAATACATCGGTGATGATTTGGTTGGATTGGGTTTTGGGCAGCAGTGATTACCTTGCTGACCCTGAATAACCGCCGGCGGTTTATATATGTATATGTATATGTGTGGTGCTTATTACATGTTTGATATATCTACAAAATAAAATATAATAAAACAAATAAAATTAACATTAAACTCAATTGATGAAATATAAATACAATAAAAATAAAAAATTAAAAATTAAACTTATTTAATTGTTGATTGTTGTATTGTATTTGATTGAGTGTTGAACTGTTACTCTATTATATTAAAAATTTACGGGATCTGATTGTACTGCATACGATGCATTGTTACATGGTATATCTATATTGTTAAAATTATACGTATCCGCTATCCTAGAATATTCCACAATTTTCTAAATTTTTCTTTTTCCAAAAGAAAAATGTGTATATATGATTTAAAATAAATTTACTATGTGATGAAAATCTTGGGCACCAAATTGCTTGCTTAAAATGAAAATTTTACGTTGATGTTTGGTTGATTTTTAGATATCACTTTATATATATATATATATATATATATATATATATATATATAGCATACGTGCGTGGTAAAAGTGAGTTCACCTAAAACGGGGTCACCAATTGTTGTGTTTGGTTGCAAATAATATATTATACAATTCACTTAATTGCTAATTGTTATTCAAATGTATTTTAATAATTTAATCTATATAATTATAACAATTTAAGATATCTATAATAAAGTCCACGTATTAATAATTGTTTCAAAACAATTCAATTATAACCATCACCACACAGTATATTAATTATGATATATGTTGCTTCTTGCAACGATATACAACTTCTGATTCTTTATATATATATGTATATTTTAAATTCTATTATTAATTGTTCTGGTTTTATTTTTAACTGTTGGACCACTATGCGAAATTCAAACAAGTATATTTATAATTATAAATTTCATACAGGGTCACAACAATATCTAAGAATATATTTTATTTTATTTTAAATTAATAAATTTTAATATGGTTTATTTCGAATATAAAATTTTAATTATTCGTTTTTATTTAACCCATTATTTATATTTAGCAATAGATTTCAAATTTTAATATAATATAAGGTTCGGTGAACAAGATTTCACATGATTGTGTAAACAATTCTTAACACCTAAAGTAATATATTATAACATCTTAAATATAAATTATACAAAATTAAAATAATGATATTAATAATTGATATACATATATATAAATAAATAAATAATTAAAAAAAATGATATCTTATTAATTCTAGAATACATCGGTATTTAATTGATTCAACAGTATTATCAAATTTAACTGTTGTTGTCTTTTTTAACTGCGTTGGAGACTCGGGAATTTGGATTAATATATTAATTGAATCTGAACCCCGTTCGTAAAGGACAAAAATGATTATAGGGATTAGCAATAGGGTAGAAACGGAAATTAGAGAATTTTTTTTTTTTTTAATATTCAATGGAATGGTGTTATGTTGCAGTTCGGTTTTTAAAAAAATGTATTTCACCAATAGGTTCCAATAACGGTGAATGTTCCATATGTTGAATTCCAAAAGGGACAAAAACCCATGTTGAGTGCATAAATAACACAATGAAGTGAACGATCACATCTTAAGAAATCCCCCCCGATTAACCCATTGGCGGGTATACACTCGGTATCATTTATGACACGTAATGTAATTTGCAATGTATTATCTCTGGTCGCTACACTAATTTTACCGCTGATTGACCCTTGAGTCGTATCGCAACCTCCGAAAGCGCCTCCAACTTGAACCTTATCTAAATTATTTATATCTTTCAAATTTTTTATAGCATTACTTTTTATTAAACTAATTTTTGCTCCCGTATCAATTAAAAATATGTTATTACCGTCTTTACATATGTCGATGGGTAGCCTAACGTATATTTTATTGATATTGTTATTACTTATTTTATTAAATATTGTATTTCCCGTCACTAATTTTGTAATATTATTTTTAACTATTGTATTTTTATTATTTAAGTTTTGTTGGCATTCTAATTTATTATCTAAAGGTTTTAGGTTACTCATTATCTCCTTCTGACCAACACTACGGATTTCTAGTTTGGTCGTTACTCGTTTTTTTCTCGGGGTTCATTTTTTTTCCATATTATTATTTTGGGACTGACCCAATATCGCCCTATTATTACCCGAATTATTAAAACCAGCATTTCTTCTTGCATTACATCTAGCGAAAGTATGACCAAATCGGTTACAGTATGTGCATTGTTCCTGCTTAATATTTGCATTATTGTTATTATTTCTGGTTCCATAATTATTGGAATTATTATTATTATTATTGTAATTACTCACGCTATTATTGTACCCAGTTCGATTACCCCCACGATTGTCATTGACAGAAGTATGGTAATAACTATTGTACGTACCACTACGATTAGGCAAGCTGCGGTCCATTTGAAACGTTATTGAACCCATTATCCGATCTCAAATTGTTGTTATATCTATGTCCATTATTGTTTTGAAAAGCGTTTCTATTGATATTTTGATTGACATAAAAATTACTATTGTTTGGACATGTCTGTACATTATGCCCATAAACTTTACACGAGTTACAAAAGGGGGTGGACTTTCGTAAATTGCAATCCATATACGTATGATGAAATTTGCTACAGAAACCACACTTCAAAATTGGTTGATATTTCATAACATTGTCGTTATCCGTATTTAATAAGAAATTTTTTGATTGTGCGGCAGTACGTTGGAAAGGATTATTCACTTTTAATAATAACTCCGTTTTAATTAATGTCTCAACGGCCTGCTCAAAGTGAATCGTATCAAGTCTTAACTGTCGTAAATTGGGACCCAAAAGCCCGCATTTTAATATACGCAACTTTTGTTCCTCAGTTTCTTCAATTAAAACCTGTGCCACGAGTTCCTTATAATCAGATTTCAATATTTCAATTACACATTGCGCACACTTATCTATCTTCCTTCCAAATGAACTTATTGATTCCGTGGGCAATTTGAAAGTATTTTTCAATTCGGCATTCGCTGTATCTAACGACTTTTTGGAAATACACCTATGTCTTAATGTTGCACTAAATCCATCTAATGTGGTAACATTTAACCCTCTTATCAGTTCAAATGCGTCCCCCGTTAATCGTGTACACAAAGCCGTAACAAATTTACCCTCATCCTCACTATCAATACATTTATGTGCATATTCGCATGCGCCTAAAAATTCCTGAATTTGGCTTACTAAATAGGGACCAGGTTCAGCCGAAAACCGTGGAACCATCGTTGTCGCTAATTTGCCTATTTTCTGGAAATCCATGATGTAAGAATTTATGATATGATGTTTATTCGTTGCGGATGTTGAAATAATATTGGTATTTTTTTAAAATTGGACGATTGTCTACTTAATTCCCTAATACTACCCTCGTAATGTTCAGATTGTACCTCGTTATCCCTTAACGTTACTTTATTGTGCTTTATAATATCCCTTAAATGCAATACTTCCGATTTCAGATTATGAATAGTTTTTGTTAATTGAGCCTGTGGTTGTTCTAACAAAAGATCGATAATATATTCGGTCGTTTCCAATTCACTTATTTTATCGTATTTAGAATTTATATTCCGTGTTAAATCTCTATAGTCCCTATCACTTAATTTCGATTTACAACTAATCATAAGATTCTCATTCAAATTTTTGATACCCTGTTTCCAAGATTTTTTTTCATACCTACGTTGTATTAATTCATCATCCATCAAAGATCATTTAATCAATACATATAAAAAAAAATTAACATGACAAAATACACTCTTTACAAAAATGCCCAGACTAATATTATATCTAATATTAATATGACTAATCATTCACGATACCAAATATATCCCAAAATCTTAAAAATAACGAATTAATCGCATAATTTATTCCAAGATATTCATTTGTATTATATGTTCATATTAAAATAAAATTTTGTGTATATTACAATCAAAATTTATGTTCCGTATTTATTTTTCTTAATATATAAAAATAAACCATATGTTAGAATTTAATAAAAATATTTTTAAAATCAAAGGTAAAAAAAACGTTCCATATATTTATATATCAAAAGAAATAATTATTAAAACATTATGATCAGAATGACCTACTTTTTCCACATATAACGATCTCATATATCATAATAAAAGAAAATTATATAATATTAAACAATACGTATATGCTTTGTACAATAAATTAATTTTATTTTTTTTTTATTTTTATTTTAAATATTTTACTTAACATATATATGATATTTAGCACTCAGATATTATTTAATAATCGCAAATTATTGTTCATATGAAGAAAAGCAAAACAAAATATTTAATTACACATTACAAAAAATGTTATTACACTTTCAACATTTAAATAAAATAATTGAAACGAATTGCACGTAAAAAACGCACTATATTTTAATTAGAATTAAGACGTGTTTAAATTAGAATTTAGATGTGTTTAAATTATATAAAATGAATGAAACCATTAAGAACGTTTTCATTAAAGTAATGTATAGTAGGGTTTACCGGCTGCGCCAATTATGTCAGTGCTCCGAGTGGGTTTTCCAACAGACATAATAAAGAATGAACTATTTTCTACAAGATGCATTGATTAACACAATTTTAAACAGTGAAGTAATATTTCACCCAAACTTTATTTATTGAATTCAAATTATTTTCAACTTACAATACTTAAAATACTTAAAATACCTTATTATCCTTTATATTGATGCTTTCTGCTTGCGGTAGTAATGTTGATGTTTATGCTGTATGCTAGATGAGTAGAATTCAGTTGGATTATTCGATGTCTTTATGTTTGACTTTATACACTTTTAACTATTATAACTTTTTACGTTAATTTATTTCTATACTATTTAATAAACTTGTTTGTTTTAAATTCTTTTTATTCTTAATATTTGTTAAATTCTTTTTATTCTTAATACAACTATACTATTCAACTTTCTTGTATCACTATAAATTTCTAACTCCTCGTTTGGTTGAATTTATTTTATGAGTTCCATGATGATTCCATCAAAGTTTTTCCTTTACCAAGAACCCCTCCAAATGGTGTTTGATTGGTGTAGCGTTTTATAATTAACTTTTTATCTTATTAATTGGTGTCGTGTGTAAATTGTTGTAAAAATGGGTGTTGTCAGTAGAAGTGGCATCGTGCCGTAGGCACGATTTGGTGATTTTATTATTCAAGTATATTAATCATAATAATTTCCTGTGTTGTTTTTTGCTTATGTACGGATATCAACTCATGAGAATTCAATAAATATATATTTATACATATATAGATATTTTGTAGATTAAGCATTGTGTGATCCCGGTGAACCAGTAAATATATAGTCACCATTCACACTTAAACACAAACATATATGCAAAAGAGTTCCACTCTCGTATACCGTGTTTCCCATGACGACGTAAAAACACATCAAGTTTGTTGGGTTCAAACATACCATATCGCTATTTCCATATACCTTGGTGTTATGGTTTTGTCGATGTTGCATTGCAATACAATTCGTTTGTGTATATATAAATATATGCATGTAAGAATGCAAAGTCATCAAATTCGCATAATTGATATTTTATGAAATTGGTGCATTAAATATATAATAAATATAACTATTTGTATAGTATATAAAACATAGGTATATAGGTATGTTATTAATGCATAGAATGTAATTACAAATTCAAGGTTAATTTTTAAATATTATTAAACATAGATATGTGTACATACATATAGTTGATACATAATTAATGCATATATATTGACGGCCAAGGTTATATGTATATCATTTTATATTAATAATATTTATTTCAACCCGAAATACCGTATCATATGTATACATTAATATCGAATTAATGATAAAATTAAAAAGACAAAAACTTTTTAAAACACTAAACATACCGTGAAAACTATTTATAACTAACCGTCTGTAGTTCACCCAAAGGATAAAACACGAATTGTTTACCACCACAAGTTTTACAAAACGTATAAATTTAATAATAATTTAGCACTAAATGCTTACATGTGATTTTTTTTCAAACGAAGTTTTTAAAAAATACAAACACTAAACATATTTTCAAAAAAAATTATTAAAATATACACTTACATTCATCTATACGCGTTTCGATTGAAATACAATCATCATCAGTAGATAAAAACAATTAAATAAAATTCATCATATTTGCATTCGTCGATCAAATTTGTTTCCAGAAATATTTTTAAAATAATATAATTTAAATAACCTTTGTGGTATATTTTGTCATTGAGCATATGTATATATATATATATATATATGTTGGATAATATTAATGCATTCAATTCTGTTAACCTATATTTAACCATAATAAAACAGCTGAGATTGAACCGGTCCTTTATCATTATTCATTAAATTATATCTGTTGTTATGTATTATCATAGACTCCCATGCATTTAATTTAAAAGTATTATTCACATATTTTAAAAGCTTTAAATTATTTAATGTTATATTGAAATGACTCTTCTCTAATACATGTTGTGCCACAGCTGATTTATTAGGTTGATTGTATTTTATATGTGCTGTGTGTTCTTTAAATCTGGTTAACATACTCCGTTTAGTTTGACCAATATACTTTAATAAACAATCATTACAACTAATCTCGTAAATACCAGATTTATTATGGTCTTCAATCTTATCTTTAATATTCCCCAACATATTGGAAATCTTCACCCCACTGGTGTAAACCAATTCAGCTTCTCAGTTAAGGAATCAGCGTCGACCCATTATAATTGTTGTATTGACCGCGTTATTAACTTCAACGACCTCATATGGTCCCAACCAAATGTTGGATAATTTATGTTGCCTGGTTTCATTTTTCAACATAACCAGATCTCCTACTATAAAAATCAATTCTTTTGCATTCGCATCATAATATTGCTTTGATTTAATCTTTGATTTAAAACTATTTTTTCGTGCAATTTCATAAGTTTTTTGTAATTTAAATTTTAATTGATTATAATAACTTTCGTGATCATAAATAGGTTCGGTTGGTTTTTGCAAATTTGTGGGTATTTCCGCCGTAAAACCAAACAAACAAGCGGATTGCGTTAATTCCGTAGAACTATATAACGTATTATTATGGACATCAGATGCCTGTCTTAACCATGCATCTCAATTTTGTGGACTTTCCTCAACAAAACATCTAAAATAGTCCGCTAATGGTCCGTGACAGTAGAGTAGCTATGCCGGTTCTAGGTCACCTACGCCCATATCCATGAGTTACATGTGAGTGAGTGAGTGAGTAGTGCAACAAATACAGCTATCTCTTTCTCTCCATATTTTTTAAAACAATGACGTCACTTGTAAGGGGTATGGATATGTATATTATGTAATTACATGGAGGAGGTACTATAATTAACCCATGATTGCAAGAGCTTATATAAATGTTTGTTAGTCAATGTGGTATTGTGATAAAAAATGATCAATTTAATACCAAATTAGTGAATATATAATGCATTAGAATTATTTTAATTCATATACACCATAGAATTAAATATGATTGTTCATGCACATAAGTGTTAATGATGATCGAAGTTTAATATAATTGGATAGATTTTTAATATATATTTGATAGATAAGTGTATCTGCTTTCAATAAAAATGTTATTAATGAGGATATCACAATATATATATAATATTCTAATATCTTACATACAATATAGGTTTGTTAGTTAGGCGTTACTATTATTATTATTATTAACCCATGTTTGCATGAGTTTGTGAGTAAATGTGGTATTGTGATAAAGAAAAAAAAATGATCCATCTAATACCAAACGTGAAACGAGTGAATATAATATGTATTAGAATTATTTTAATTCATATACGTCATAGAATTAAATATGATTGTTAATGTATACAATTTCAATTTATATAATATATATAATGGAGGTGTTTTCAAAGTAATTCAATAATAATGATCAAAATTTATAATCTTTTAAAAATTATTCAATATGTATTACAAAAAAAATTAAGTGTGTCCATAATGATGTTGTTGTCTCAACATAAATATATACATGTATAGATATAAATATATGCAAAATAGTCATATAGTTCAAATAAATATAAATATGTGATAAATGATGATGTCACACAATTTTTTAATATATATATGTAGTAATATAATTATAAAGAACTCTACACTTAGATAATTAAAATTAATTAAAGTAATAGTATTTCAAATTTAAATTAAACAAAGTATTTTTGAAATCAATGAAAAACAGATATAAAAAGGCGGAATTTTGTACGAATAGTTTAGTAATAATTAAATATTTATAATAAATGTATTAAAATTATAAATACAAAGTATTTATTATTCCTATATGGGGGCTCAACCAAAAAACAAATAAATTAAAAAAAGTATAAGTGATTAAAAAAGTATATGTGAAGTGAATATTGTGCGTGTATATTGTGTATATTATTGAGTTGTATATTGTGTAAATAAAAATGGATAAAATTCAACCAGAAGAAATAAATAATATGAGTATTTTAGAATTGAAAAAGGTATTAGAGCAGATAGGCGAAAATACAGTGGGTACAAAACCAGTATTAAAAGAACGTATTGTACGTTATTTACAAAATGAAATGAATAATATATCAAACGAAGAACTGATTTTGGATAACAATAATAAATCGGAAAAGGCAAAATTTATAGTAACATTTCGAGATTTGGAAAACATGATAGACATTTATAAAGAACAAGATTCAATCAAAATTGAGAATTGGATAGAAGAATTAGAAGACATCGCAATGAATATGGCAGAATGGTCGGAAATGGAATTAATGATTTATGCAAGTAGAATGTTGGGCGGAGAAGCATTAAAATTTATACGGATGCAAAAGAATTTCAAACATGGAAAGAAATGAAAGGTATTTTAATAAATGAATTTTCTTATAATATTAGTAGTACAGCGGTGCACGAAGAATTGCGAAAAAGGTATAAAAGAAAAGAAGAAACATATAATGAATATTTTTATTCAATAAATAATATCGCAATGCAAATCAATATGGACACAGCATCAATAATTCGATACACTATTGATGGTTTAGTAGATGATTCTACAGAAAAATTAATATTAGAAGGCGCTCGAAATATTAATGAATTTAAAGAAAAATTAAGCGTTTATGAACATTTAAAAAAAAGGGAAATTATAAGCAAAAACTATAATTTATGGAATCAAAATCAAAACCAAAATTATAACAATTTTAGAAATATAAATTTTAATAATAATTTTATGCAGCAAATACCAAAATGTTTTATATGCGGAACAATTGGACATAAAGCAAATCAATGTCAAGAACAAAAAACAAGAATTCAATGTTATAAATGTGGAGAGATGGGACATGTTGCAGTAAAATGTAGTCAAAACATCAGAAAATATAATAATAATAAAAATTATGATAATTATAATAAAAATGATAATAATAACAATAATTATAATTTTAAAAATAATCATAATAATATTAATGATAGTTCAATAAAAAGAAATGAAATGTATAAATGTATTTTAATTGAAAATAAAAAATGTATAGCTTTAATTGATACTGGTGCTGAACTATCATTAATAAAAGAAAAACAGGCAAAATTATTGAATTGCAATATTGAAATTAATAATGAAATAAGTATTTCTGGACTAGCTTCCACAATAAAAACAATTGGAAAAATTATTACAGATATTATAATTGATGATATATCTTTTAATAAGATTGAAATTTATATTATCAAGGATAATGAAATAACTCAAGATGTAATTATTGGACTAAATTTATTAAGTAAAGCGGATATAAGAATTAATGAATATGGAGTAAAAATACAAAAAAGAAAACTAATAACAAATGACGAAAATGGAGAATGTTATTTAGCAAAAATAAATATAAATGAAAAGGATGAAATAATTGAAAATATTCAAATGAAAGATGTAAATATAAAAGGAAAACTAAAAGATTTAATTAAAAATTATAATCTATTAAAATGTACAGACACAAGTGTGAAAATGCAAATAGTTTTGAATGATGAGATTCCAGTATATCAAAAAGCCAGGCGTGTGTCACCAAGTGAAAATGAAATAATAGAACAACAAATTAAAGAATGGTTAGAAGGAGGAATAATACAACCAAGTTTTTCGGATTTCGCAAGTCCAATTGTATTAGTTAACAAAAAAGATGGTACTAAACGATTATGTGTTGATTATCGGTTAATAAACAAAAAAATTTATAAAGATCGATACCCAATCCCAAAAATTGAAGACCAAGTAGATAAATTACAAGGAGCAACTTATTTTACAACGTTAGATTTATGTAATAGTTTTTTTCACGTATCAATAAAGGACGAAAGTATAAAATATACTGCTTTTATTGCAAATAGTGGACAATACGAATTTTTGAAAGTACCTTTTGGGCTATGCAACTCATCGAGTGTATTCCAAAGATACATTAACCATGTATTTAGAGAAGAAATTAAATTAGGTATAGTTATATTATACATTGACGATATAATAATACCATCAAACTCAATAGAAGAAGGAATGGATCGTTTTAAAAGAGTGTTGCAAGTATCAAGTCAAAATGGATTGAACATTAAATGGAAAAAATGTGAATTTTTAAAACAAAAAATTGAATATCTTGGAAATAATATTGAAAATGGAAGAATTACACCGGATGAAAATAAAATTAAAGCAATGGTAAATTTTCCAGAACCAAACAATGTTAAAAAAGTTTTGTCATTTTTAGAATTAGCTGGTTATTTTAGAAAATATATTCAAGATTTCGCTGTAGTGGCAAGACCATTATCAAATTTATTACGGGAAAATATGAAATTTGAATTTGGAATGGAACAGAAAAAATCATTCGATCAATTGAAAATATTATTAAGTAAGCGACCAGTATTAAATTTATTTAAAAATGGTGCAACAACTGAACTTCACCCTGATGCATGCAAATATGGATATGGCGCTATTTTATTTCAAATCATTGGGGAAGATAACAAGCTACATCCAGTTTATTATTGGAGCCGCAAAACATCAAGAGTAGAACAAAATTATTCAAGTTACGAATTAGAAGTATTAGCTGTAATTGAAGCAATTAAAAAATTTAGAATATATCTTATAGGACAAAAATTTAAATTAGTAACCGACTGTAAAGTATTTACTCAAACTATACAAAAACAGGATCTAACTACCAAAATAGCAAGATGGGCAATGTTGTTAGAAGAATATGATTATACGTTGGAACACAGGAAGCAGAATGAAGCACGTGGATTCACTTAGCAGGATTGCCGAAGTTTCATTTAATGAAATAATTAATACCAGTATAATATCAAAAATAAAATCAGCTCAAAAAGAAGATGATCTTTGAATGTTATAATAGAAATTTTAAAGGTATCAAAATATAAGGATTACAGTTTGGAAAATGGTGTGTTATGTAAAATTGTAAATGGAATTTCGTTATTGGTAGTTCCGGATAACATGGCTAGCGGTATAGTAAAGGAAATTCATGAGAATGGACACTTTCACTATAAAAAAATGTTTGAGATTATTAATAAAGAATTTTTTATTGATGATTTGAAAAGTCGTATTCAAAAATGTGTAGCAAATTGTATAAAATGTATTTTGGCTGAACGAAAATATGGAAAACAAGAAGGATTATTAAGCCCAATACCAAAAGGAGATATGCCTTTGGAGACAATACATATGGATTTTATTGGTCCAATGACTTCAACAAATAAAAATTATATACATATATTGTCAATAGTTGATGGATTTTCAAAATTTATTTGGTTATTTCCACCAAAAAAATTAAGTATTGATGAAATGTTAAAAAAATTTGAAACGTTTACAAATGTATTTGGTAATCCAAAAAGAATTATAGCCGATAAAGGTGGAGCATTTATTTCGGGAAAATTTACGGAATTTTGCAAATCAAATGGTATAAATTTACATTTGATTACTACAGGAACACCACGAGGAAATGGACAAGTTGAACGTATTCATCAAACAGTAATAAATGTACTAACTAAATGAACATTAAATAATTCTGAAAAGTGGTATCAATATGTAAGTGATGTACAAAAATTTATGAATGTATCATATAACCGTGCCATTAAAATGAGTCCATTTAAATTACTTTTGGGTATTGAAATAAGAAACAAAACTGATGTTAAAATCATGGAATTAATAGAAGGTGAAACGTATGATGAATTTATCGAAGGTAGAAGTGAGGACAGAGCTAAAGTAAGAGAAGATATTAAAAAAATTCAAGAAGAAAATAGAAAAACTTATAATAAAAATAAAAAGAAATCAATACAATATGAAGTTGGTGATATTGTAGCAATTGGGAGGACACAATTTGGAAGTGGATTAAAAATTAAGCAACAATTTTTTGGTCCATATGAAATTATTGCAGTAAATAAAAATGATAGATATGAAGTCAAGAAAATTGGGGAACATGATGGTCCAGGAAAAACATAAACAAGTATAGATAAAATGAAGAAATGGAGCGATATATAAATCATCAGGGACTGATGACGCCAGGATGGACGAGTGTAGTAATATAATTTTAAAGAACTCTACACTTAGATAATTAAAATTAATTAAAGTAATAGTATTTCAAATTTAAATTAAACAAAGTATTTTTGAAATCAATGAAAAACAGATATAAAAAGGCGGAATTTTGTACGAATAGTTCGAAACACCATATCTTTCGCATTCGCATCATAATATTGCTTTGATTTAATCTTTGATTTAAAACTATTTTTTCGTGCAATTTCATAAGTTTTTTGTAATTTAAATTTTAATTGATTATAATAATTTTCGTGATCATAAATGGGCTCGGTTGGTTTTTGCAAATTTGTGGGTATTTCCGAACAAAACCGGTAAAACCGAACAAACAATCCGATGGTGTTAATTTCGTTGAAATATGTAACGTACTATTATGGACATGAGGTGCCTGTCTTAACCATGCATCCCAATTTTGTGGACTTTCCTCAACAAAACATCTCAAATAGTCCGCTAAGGGACCGTGACTTCTCTCTAACATACCGTTTGATTGTGTATGATATGCGATGGTTTGCATCTTTTTAATTTTTAATAATTTACAAACACTCTTAAATAAATAAATATTACCAACGAAATTGGCACCTTGATCTGTTACTAACACCTTTGGAATTCTGTATCGCGAAATTATTTCATCGTAAAACGTTCGAGCTATTGTTTCTGCTGTAGCATCTGGAATTGCGTAACAGTCCATGGAACGAGTTAAATTATCCTGAAATGTGAGTATGTACTTGTTACCAGAATGGGTTGTGGGTAACGGACCTACTATATCCAAATAAACCTTATCAAATGGTAGTTTTGGTGTATCAATAATTATCATCGGCATTTTGTTACATCGAGATTTTTTATTCCCTTGACATTGTTTGCATTTCTTAATATATTCCTTTATATCCCTCATCATTCCCTTCCATTGGTATTGTTTCTTTAGCCTGTGCAATGTTTTCCAAACCCCTTGATGACCACCCAATGGTGTATCATGAAAACTTCTGAATACCGTGTGAATATCTTCTTTATTTGACAACTCTTCTATTTTATTTAAATCCTCCACGGCTATTTTATTAATGTCGTTTTCTTCATTGACATCCACAGAATTACCTTTATCTTGTATTTTTGGATCTTTTCAAAATTATTCAAAGGACACGAAATTTTTGAAAAATTTGGGATCAATTTTCTGTAATAATTTGCAAAACCTAACCATGATTGTAATTGTTTAACATTTTTTGGTGTTGGTTATTCAGACACACAAGCCGTTTTGATGGATCGTGACTTGCGCCTTCTTTGGTGCATTTATGACCTAAATAAATAACTTCCTTTTTTAAAAATTGACATTTTTTAATTTTTATTTTTAAATTAAATTTTCTTAATTTATCAAATACAGCAGCTAATTTATTATGATGATCAATTAAATTTTTTCCATAAATTACAATATCGTCAATATATACAAAACATTAAATACCATGCAAACCCATTAACTCATAATTCATAATTCTTTGGAATGTAGCAGGAGCACCAGTCAAACCGAAAGGCATTCTTTTAAATTCGTAATGACCGTAAGGCGTACTAAATGCCGATTTAGGCGCATCCCTAGGTTCCATCAATACCTGATGATAACCACTTGCTAAATCCAAAGTACTGAAATATCGCGAATGTCCAAGCTGATCTAATATACCTTCAATTCGCGGAAGTGGGAATGCATCTTTGATGGTTATTTGGTTCAATTTTCTAAAATCAAACACCAATCTCCAACGCTTGGTACCGTCCGAATCTGACTTTTTAGGTACTACTAACAAAGGTGTATTCCAAGGACTTTTACTCGGGCTAATAATACCGTCTTCTAACATATTTCCTACTTCCTCATTTATGAAATCTTTATGTATTTCCGGTAATCTATAATTTTTTTGATTTATTGCGGGATGATTTTGCAATGTGGGTATGGTATGTCCAACAACGTCAGTGTATGGCAATTTATCTCCTTCAAGGTAAAAAACAGCATTATACTTAACACAAATATACTAAGGTCTCCCTTTCCTCCTTGTTTAAATCCTCCTGTGTATTTAATTCACTAACTAATCTTGTATTTAATTCACTAACTAATCGTTATAATTTTTTAAATCATCATATCTTAAATTTAGTTTTCTTAATTCTATGTTTTTCTCATTTATATTAATAATTGCGACAGGCGCTTCATAATTGCTAACCTTTGAAATCGAATTCCCAACATAAATTCCCTCTATCATCTCTTCTGATTTCACTAAAATGGATCCCGTGCTTATAGGCATCCTAACCATCAATACAATTTTCGACCTAGCTGGTATATTATAAATAACTTCTCCCAATAAGCGATTTGATTTAATCTGCTTAATTCTAATATTTATCATACTATTATTTTCTACTTCTTTACTTACTTTGTTAAAATCTTGTGTACTTAAAACTTTTACAATATTTCCTTGTTTAATATTTTCTATTCTTTGTTTAATTAATGTTTCCGCCAAACAAACGTGTACTTTCGATGAACCGAACGATATGTTGGAAGATTCCCCGGGAGAATCAATTTCAGATTTTCCGGGCAATGACAGTGACCCATTATAGCCATGCCTTCCTTTAAATGCGCATTTTAAAAGAACCATGTATTCAACGCATCATAGGTTCATCACCTGTTTAAGTGATTTCGTTACGGGCTCACAGCAATAGAATTCCGAGGTTTTACGGGCGCTAAACCGATTCTGCTGTAGTAACGAACCAAAAAAAAAAAAAAAAAAAAAAACCATGTCACCGGTGACAGATTTACCATTTGGACATTCTGAACCCTTCACATCAACTCCATTTACTCGTTCTACAACTTTATTATTTCCTCCCCCAATATTTAATTTAACTTTATTATTTTTATTCGCACTATTAATTAATTCCATGTTACAAATTTTATCAAAATCAACGATATCTTCATTATATAATGTATTTTTTTCAACTGTCACAATTCGAGTTTGCTTTGGTGGTATGTCGGAAAATTTATTTGTTGAATTATTTTCGTATAGATTATTTAATTTCTTCGTTGATCGGTGATTACCTTGCGTTCTTTTAAATGACCTTTTAAAAAGAGGCATAGCTTCGATCAAGAAGTCATTATTTAACCTATTCGAATCCTTCATGTCCACCTGGTTTCCCCCGACTCCCCGTTCTTTCACCTTTAAATTTTGCTTCTTAATAACTTCCTCGTTTATAATTGGTTTTGATTGCTCATTTATATTTAACTTTTTATTATTATTCATATTTGCTCCGAAGGTGGGACTCCCCAAGTGCTCAGCTTCCTTTGAGAATTTATCAATAACCGTGTTAATTTTTTGGGACATTTCGTGCGAGAAATAATTTTGGGGTTTCATTGGCATTGTCAGAAACAATGTACCATCTGGGGTAAACAACGAAAATGTGTTTGCAATGGCATTGATTATGGACGTTCCGTTTAAGAAATCCCTCCCGATTAACCCATTGGCGGGTATACACTCGGTATCATTTATGACACGTAATGTAATTTGCAACGTATTATCTCTGGTCGCTACACTAATTTTACCGCTGATTGACCCTTGAGTCGTATCACAACCTCCGAAATCGCCTCCAACTTGAACCTTATCTAAATTATTTATATCTTTCAAATTTTTTATAGCATTACTTTTTATTAAACTAATTTTTGCTCCCGTATCAATTAAAAATATGTTATTACCGTCTTTACATATGTCGATGGGTAGCCTAACGTATATTTTATTGATATTGTTATTACTTATTTTATTAAATATTGTATTTCCCGTCACTAATTTTGTAATATTATTTTTAACTATTGTATTTTTATTATTTAAGTTTTGTTGGCATTCTAATTTATTATCTAAAGGTTTTAGGTTACTCATTATCTCCTTCTGACCAACACTACGGATTTCTAGTTTGGTCGTTAGTCGTTTTTTTCTCGGGGTTCATTTTTTTTCCATATTATTATTTTGGGACTGACTCAATATCGCCCTATTATTACCCGAATTATTAAAACCAGCATTTCTTCTTGCAATACATCTAGCGAAAGTATGACCAAATCGGTTACAGTATGTGCATTGCTCCCGCTTAATATTTACATTATTATTATTATTATTTCCCTTTCTATAATTATTGGAATTATTACTATTATTGTACATACCCACGCTGTTATTGTACCCATTTCAATTACCCCCGCGATTATCATTGACAGAATTATGCGCATCCGAAACTGCGGTCCATTTGAAACGTTATTGAACCCATTATCCAACTTCAAATTGTTGTTATATCTCTGCCCAAAATTGTTTTGATAAATGTTTCTATTGATATTTTGATTGAATAACCCATTAAAATTACTATTGTTTGGACATGTTTGTACATTATGTCCATAAACTTTACACGCTTTACAAAAGGTAGTGGACCTGCGTAAATCGCAATCCACATAAGTATCATTAAATTTATTACAGAAACCACACTTTAAACTTGGTTGATATTTCATACCATTGTATCTGTATTAACTAAAAAATTTTTTGATTGTACCGCAGTACGTTGGAAAGGTTACTTTTAATAGGAACTCCGTTTTAATTAATGCCTCAACGGCCTGGTCAAAGTGAATTGTACCAAGTGTTAAAGCGAATTGTTGTAAATTGGGATCCAAAAGCCCGCATTTTAATATTCGCAACTTTTGTTCCGCGGTTTCTTTAATTAAAACTTGTGCCACGCGTTCCTTATAATCAGATTTTAATATTTCAATTACGTATTGCGAACACTTATCTATCTTCCTTGCAAATGAACTTATAGATTCCATGGCCAATTGGAAAGTATTTTTCAATTCGGCATTTGCTGTATCTAACGACTTTTTGGAAATATACCTGTGTCTTAATGTTGCACTAAATCCATCTAACATAATATGGTATCATTTAAACCTCTTATCAGTTTAAACGCGTCATCCGTTAAGCGTGTACACAAAGCCGTAACAAATTTACCTTCATCCTCACTATCAATACATTTATGGGCATATTCGCATGTACCCAAAAATTCCTGAATTTGGTTTACTAAATAGAGACTAGGTTCACCCGAAAATCGTGGAGCCAACGTTGTAACTAGTTTTTTTTTTGTAGTTTTGTAGTTTTGTTTTGTGTTTTGTCTTTGATTTGAAAGTATAATGCTTATCTGTTGCAAGTATTGGATTCATTTTAGTGTTTATTAAAATAGATTGCTATAAATTTACTCCCTTTGTCCCCCTGTTTCCAAGATTTTTGTTGATACATACGTTGTTTTTCATCCATCCAAGCTCATTTAATCAATATTTAAAAAAATTAACACGGTTTCAACACTGATAAGACAAGAAACCACACATTTTACATTTTACACACTTTACAGACATACACAGGCTAATACTATAGAAGTTATCATAAACAATTCTAACAAATACTAAGTCCCAAAAATAACACATTAATCCTTTAATAATTCTATTCTATTCAACTGTATTATATACAATCAAAATTTAAGTTCCCTTTTTTTTTTTTTAAATTTAAATAAATAAAACATTTTAAACTTTAGTTTAATTTTTTTTTAGCTCCGATTGCATATAAATATTGCATATTATTGTTCGTATTAATAATCGCATATTATTGTTCATATGAAGAAAAAGCAAAACAAAATATTTAATTACACATCACAAAAAACGTTAATACACTTTCAACATTTAAATAAAATCATTGAAGCGAATTGCACATAACAAACGCACTATACTTTAATTATAATTATGATGTGTTTAAATTAGAATTAAGATGTGTTTAATTAGATTAAATTAATGAAATCATTAAGAACGTTCACGGTAAAGTAATGTATAGTAGGGTTTACCGGCTGCGCCAATTATGTCAGTGTTCCGAATGGGTTTTCCAGCAGACAGATTAAACTATGAACTATTTTCTTCAAGATAAATAGATTAACACAATTTTAAACAGTGAATTAAATATTCACCCAAACTTTATTTATGGAATTTAACTAATGTCAACTTAAAATACTTATTCTTAATATTTTAAATTCTTTTTAATCTTAATACTATTATACTATTGAACTTTCTTGTTTCACTACAAATTCTTAACTCTTTGTTTTGTTGAATTTATTTTATGAGTTCGATGATAATTCCATCAAAGTTTTTCCTTTACAAAGAACCCTCCCAAATGGTGTTCGATTGGTGTAGCGTTTTTGGACTTAACTCTTGGTCTTAATCAGTGGTGTCGTGTGTTAATTATTGGTATTAAAAATGGGTATCACCGATTGACATGGCATCGTGACGTGGGATTGTTGTTGGTTAAATATATTAATCGTAATCATTTCCTTTGTTATTTTTTGCTTATGCTTTCCTGTGCTGTTTTTTGCTTATGTACGGATATCAACTCATGAGAATTCAATAAATATATAGTTGTACATATATAAATATTTTGTAGATTAAGCATTGGGTGATCCCGGTGAACCAGTAAATAGATAGTCACCATTCACACTGAAACACAAACATATATGAAAAAGAGTTCCACTCTCGTATCCCGTGGTTCCCGTGACGACGTAAAAACACATCAAGTTTGTTGGGTTCAAACATACCATATCGCTTTTTCCATATGCCTTGGTTTTATGGTTTTGTCGATGTTCCATTGCAATACAATTCGTTTGTGTATATATACATATATGCATATAAAATGCAAAGGCATCAAATTCGCATAATTGATATTTTATGAAATTGGTGCATTAAATATATAATAAATATAAGTATGTATAACATAGATATATAAATATATTATTAATACAGATGATTTAACTTGAAATTCCAGGTTAATTTTGAATATTAATAAACATATATATATGTACATATATATAGTGGATACATTATTAATGCATATGAGGCATATTGACGGCCAAGGTTATGTGCATATCATTTTATATTAATAATATTTATTTCAACCCGAAATAACGTATCATATGTATAGATTAATATCGAATTAATGTTTTTGTTTAATAATATTGTATATGTAAAACTTCTCCATCTACCTTAATATAGTTAATGCTGTATAATATGTAAGGGTGTCTATTTGTCCCATGACACCACTGTCATAAATCCAACTTCTTGTTGATGTTTCAACTGCTCATTAACTCGTAACAAATTATACTTTAATTCTTCAGTCAATATTTTATGCGTTTTTATTTTATTTCATTTCATTTATTTTATTTATTTTATATTAAGGACACATTTTTTTTTTTAAATATTAAATTTTTATAGTATTTTTTCGTAAAAATCAAGTTGTCATATGACAACTAGGACATTACCAGGCTGCGCCACTAGTAACATCCAAATGATATTTTGATGCATGTGATATACAGGGTGTCCCAGTACAGGGTGCCAACCCGAAACAGGCAGGTTCTACACCTCATTTCCAATCAAAAATTGTATGGCGACCCCATGTCTATCTCACTTGATTTTCGAGCTAGCCCGAAAAAACGATTTCGTTGAAGTTCAAGGTAGTACGTAGATGTTATTTACCATATCTCAGCAACCACTTATCGGAATCCAATAATTATAACCTTGATGGAAAGGTATTTTAACTATGTTTAACTCTTTCTAATAAAACAAACATCGGCGACAGCCCGTTTTCATGCTATAGCTGGTCAAACACAGAAAATTTCAACGGCCTCAAATATTTTTGTTATTTTGCAAGCCTAGAACTATAGAACTTTTATGTTTATCAGCTGTCGGTTTTTAGAAAAACTTCTTTGATGTTTTAGCTTTAATTTGATGTACAAACTTTTAAAATATGTCAACGCATTCTAGAGATATAACGAAAATAATATTGAAATATGACGAAAATAATGCAAATTTTTCAAAAATTTAAAACATATTTATTAAATTAATTTTAAATTTTTACTACAAAAATTGTTCAAAATGGGGTCCATTATGTGATCGACATATTCGACACCGTTTTAATACTACCCTAGTAGCCGATCGAATTTGATTCGGATTATTTTTAAAACTTCAAACGCATTATTAATGCCATTCATTAAATCTTCCCTGGTTTGAACTGGTGTTTTATAAACCATGTCTTTACAAACCCCCCATAGATAAAAATCTAATGGTGTGAGGTTTAGCAACCGTGGTGGCAATTTAATGGGCCATTTCTTCCATTCCATCTTTGACCGAATGTGTCATTTAAGTGTTCTCTTACACTTCGTGCAAAATGTGGGGGTGCACCGTCATGTTGAAAATGAATGAATCGCAAATCAGTTAAATTAACATCATCGAGTAAATCGAATAACCTATTTCGCAAAAAAACTAAATATGAATCTGAATCCAGTAGCCCAGGTAGAAAGTATGGACCAATTAATTGATTTCCAATCTTTCCTGCCCATACATGACTGCTATTCGTTCCTGAAATGCGTGCTGCCGAACTGAATACCGGTTTTCCTTTAACCAATGATGATTATTTTTAGTATTAAATATCCCTTCACGTGTGAACATTGCTTCATCCGTATATAAAATTTGATTTAATATCCTGGGATCTTGTTCATAACAACGAATCACCCAATCACAAAAAGTTATTCGGGGGACGTAGTTTATTTCTTTAAGTGCTTGAATTTTTTGCAAATGATAAGGATGTAAACCAGCGCAGCCTTCATTGCACGCCAAGCATAGTTTTTACTTACACCAATTTGGATGGCTGCTTTTGAAATTTATTTTTTACTGTTTTTTACCGTTTCAAACTTCCGAATTATTCTGTATAAAACAAACTTAATTTTCTAATAAATATTAAACGTCAAACAATGTAACATACAAATGCCGAAGAGATGTAGCACAAAAACAAAAGAATTGAATGAATTTATGACGGTAATAGATTTAACTGTTTTTATTTCTAAGTAACCATTAAATTAATTGCAATCCCTTGAAGTTATGTTAACGCGATAACAACAGAACATTGAACTTTGCAATGTAATAAATGTGTTTTAAATTTTTGAAAAATTTGCATTATTTTCGTAATATTTCAATATTATTTTCGTCATATCTCTAAGAGGAGTTGACATATTTTAAAGGTTTGTACATCAAATTAAAGCTAAAACATCAAAGAAGTTTTTCTAAAAACCGACAGCTGATAAACATAAAAGTTCTATAGTTCTAGGCTTGCAAAATAACAAAAATATTTGAGGCCGTTGAAATTTTCTGTGTTTGACCAGCTATAGCATGAAAACGGGCTGTCTCCGATGTTTGTGTTTTCCGAAAGAGTTAAAGACAGTTAAAATACCTTTCCAACAAGGTTATAATTATTGGATTCCGATAAGTGGTTGCTGAGATATGGTAAATAACATCTACGTACTACCTTGAACTTCAACGAAATCGTTTTTTCGGGCTAGCTCGAAAACCAAGCGAGATAGACATGGGGTCGCCATACATTTTTTGATTGGAAATGAGGTGTAGAACCTGCCTGTTTCGGGTTGGCACCCTGTACTGGGACACCCTGTATATATAAATTAATAAATGAAAATGATTACACTCTCTTTTAGGGACAATTATAGCTTTTTTTAAATTTACGAAGCATAATTTGTTAATTTTCGTGTCGTGTTGTTATATAGTCGCTGGTAATACTAATTTTTTTTTTTTTTTTTGTTCGTTACTACGGCAGAATCGGTTTAGCGCCCGTAAAACCTCGGAATTCTATTGCCGTGAGCCCGTAACGAAATCACTTAATCAGGTGATGAGCCTTAGATGCATTGAATACACTTAAGTGATTTTGGGTGGTAAATCTATTATAATATGTGGATTAATTTATGAAATTTTGAAAATAAAGCAAACATATGAGATAAAAAAAACTTTTACTAAAACGTAATAAGAAAAAATCACTTATATGTTTTCAAACAATTGTCCAAGTTGCACTTTAGGTGGATTAGTTTTTAGATAAGATGAAATGTTTAATTTAAATAACTGATAATCAAAAGTAGGGTGAAGTACTAGTTCAGGGAGACTATTCCATAATCTTGCTGTTCTTGGGAAAAATGAATTTCCAAATCTGTTTGTTCGCAAAAAACAAATAGATACAGAATATGAATGAGCCCTTTGTGAATTTCTCGAATTATAAGAGAAGCTAATTGGCTCAGGAATTAGCTTTAAAATTTCATTAGAGCATTCATGGTAATAATACCTATAAAATGTGCACAATGAAGATACTGATCGTCTATGATCCAATGATTCAATGGAATTTGTTATTGTTTCATTTCTGATCAGCGAAATAGCGTGTTTTTGGATCCAGTCACTAAACTGCAAGGTTTATTGGTTATTGGTGCACCAGCCCATATGTAGGAATTGTACTCTAGAAGTGGTCTTATAAAAGACCTATAAACTAATGCTAAATTTTCAGAATTGAGAAATTCTTTCGATCTTCTTAAAAATCCAATGCGACTAGCTGCCTTTTTAGCTGCCATTATTATATTATTACTCCATGAAAAGTTGTTTGACAAAGATATTCCCAAATTTAATAGGTCCTTAGATTGTGGAATAATTGTATTATGCATAAGTATTGGGTTAACATTTATGGATCGTTTGTTTGAAAACAAACATGCCTTTGTTATAGATGGATTGAATTCTACTAAGTTTATCCTGCCCCAATTAGATATTAAATCTAAATCTTTGTTAATTGAGGAAATCATCTTCTGGCGAGACTGAATCATTTGATTCGCATTATGATTACGATGTAGTTCATAAGAAGAATGTAATGTACTATCGTCTGCATAACAGTGCATTGGATTTTCTGTTATCGATAAAAGATCATTAATAAAAATTAAAAAGAGAGTGGGCGATAGAGCACAACCCTGAGGTACCCCAGAATAAACCGGATAAAGTTTGGAACTAATTCCATCTAGTACAACCTTAATATGCCTATTAGCTAAAAAGTTCCCAACCCATTTACAGAATGTGTCCCCTAACCCAAATGAATGGCATTTCGATATTAATGCCTTATGCCATACTCTATCAAAAGCCTTAGTAATGTCTAGTGAAACCACTTGTGTTTCACCAAAATTTGCAATACTATTACCTATTTTATTGGTTAAATAATTTAGTAAATCTCCTGTAGATCGTTTGTGCCTGAAACCATATTGGCAATCACTAATAAGTTCTTTATCATCGAGATATTGCACAATAATACGATTTACTATCTTCTCCATTACCTTAGAAAGTATTGATGTTATAGCTATTGGGCGATAATTGGAAGGATTGCTTTTAGTACCCGCTTTTGAAATAGGTGTAATATTAGCAATTTTCCAAGATGATGGAAATATTCCATTCGAAAATGATTTGTGAAAGAGTTTTCTAAGTGGGTGTACTAAAGTAGATGCACATTCTTTTAAAACAATTGGGGGAATGCCATCAGCTCCAGTACTTTTATGAATATCTATATCTCTAAGAGCTTTATAAACAACCCTGTCTCTGAAATATATATTTTTCATTTGAAAATTCGTATTAGGTATATTTGGAATAGGCATATTACTATCATTGAGGACTGTATTATCTGAAAATATGGATGCTAAAAGATTAGCCTTTTCAAATGGTTCGGTTAATATAGTTCCACTATCATTAATCAATAGTGCAACTGAAGATTTTTGAACAAAATTTCCCTGAATAGATTTAACTAAAGTCCAAAAATATTTTGTTCCCCTTTTACTGGAACTAATCTTATCTTTAATATTTTGATTGAATAAAAACTTTTCATGAGCTATTATTGAATTGCAAGAATTTCTTGCAACAATATAATTATTTCTATTGATATCAGTTGGAACCGATTTAGATAGAGAAAAAGCCCTATAAAAAAAAAAATTTCTGAAAAAAAAATTTTATTTATTATATTTTCATAAATTGAAAACAATTGTATACTTGTTGTCTCCTACGATTCATATTGAAAACTGAATTAACTAAAATTTTATAATAAAGGGTGATTTTTTAAAAGCTATAGGAAAGTTTTTCAAAAAAAAACACATAACATTCAGAAAAATGCATGAAATCTTTATTAGTATACGATAGTACGGTCTATAGTAACTGGATGTTGGCGTTTAAACTTGCTACACATAGTAAAGACAAAGCATACCTTAGATTTTTGTTCAGTAAATCATTTCGCGCAAACCTTTTGAAAACATGATTTTTCTTAATTTTTTGCAATAAAATGAAAAAATAATAATTTTTTGGTACTATAGTTTTGTATATTATTGACGAATTTTGCAAAAAATTTGTTGTTTTAATAATAAAAACACATTATTTTCTTGTTTGTTTTCTTAAATAAAAAAGTTAATTCTCACAAAAAAATAATTTGGTGTTGTTATTTTTTGGTTTAACCATTTCATTTTTTTATTTTGTTCTTATTTTTGTCTGATTCGGGAGGTTAGTAAATAATTTATTATTTAAATAATGTTATTAATTAAATATTTCTTAAATAATGTAATTTAAAGAATTCTTTTTTTTTATTAAAATAATATCAAGTGTTTATTAAAAAATAATTTTTTATTAATTGGAAGAAAAAGTGCTAATAAGATAAATTTTGCCAGTTGTATTTTGTTTAACAATTTTGTTGGTTTTTGTTTATCAATCTTGATTTTGTTTGTGTTTGATAATTCTAAAAATTCCTAACACCAATTTCATCTAAATACACAATTATTATCTAAAGCAACACTTTATATAATAATTAAATAAAAAAATGAAATACCGTGAATGAAAATAAAAAAAAAAGTAAACAAATAAATTATATTTTTAAACCCGGTTGCCCAGTAATGTGAACTATAGGTATCGTTTTGGAAAAAAAATCTATATCGACAAAAATGAAATAAGACTTTTCCGTGTTTTTTGCGCTCGCTTGTATATCAGTTTGAAATTATTTATAACTGGAGGTTTTAAGTAAAATAAAAAAAAATTTATATCGGGATATTGTTTATATTTTTTCTGATCCCAATACTTTCACCTACTCCAAGAGAAATATTAGTGCCATTGAGGATGAATTTGTATATGTTTGTGTGGTGCACCATTTTATATACAAAATGTATGAGGAATTGATTGGCGATGGAGTTTAGCTGGCAGCGTATTTTTATTTATTTACCTCGAGAATTTATTTTTATACTTCTATTGTCAAATAATTCTATTTCTAGAATATTCAAATTTTTAATTTGTCAAAAAAACCATAGATTGAAATCTTTGTCTTTACTATGTGTAACAAGTGTAAGCGCCTACATCCAGTTACTATAGTACGGTCCATATAATTTAATGTTTGAAGATTATTTCATGCAAATGTTGACCTTGACTGCGCCTCAAATGGTCCATCCGCTTAATCCAATTTTGGCATACTCTTTCCAATATTTCGGCCGGTATCTCACGAATAAATGCTTCAATGTTGTCTTCCAATGCGCCAATTGAAGCGGACTTGTCTGTATAGACATGAGCTTTAACATAGCCCCACAAAAAATAGTCTAAAGGCGTTAAATCGCATGATCTAGGCGGCCAATTGACGGGTCCCGAACATGAAATAAAATGTTCACCGAACTCGCTTCTCAATAAGTCCATTGTTGCGCGTGCTGTGTGGTTTGTGGCACCGTCTTGTTGAAACCACATGTTATGCAAATCAAGCTACTGCATTTTGGGCAAAAAAAAGTTGATTATCATCTCACGGTAGCGCTCACTATCATCTTTGAAGAAGTACGGTCGAATGATGCCACCAGCCCATAAACCGCACCAAACTGTGACTTTTCCGGGATGCATTGGTAGCTGTTGCAATGCTTCTGGCTGATATTCGCTCCAAAATCTACAATTCTGCTTATTTACGGACCCATTGACCCAAAAATGAGCTTCGTCGCTGAACACAATTTCGTCGCGATGAACTTTTTTACCAGACCACGCATTTTGATAATAAAATTCAATAATTCAATAATAATTCATAATATAATAATTATAGACAACTCTGTGGTGTAAATGTTAAAAATGCCAACCTAAAATTCTAACGAAATTTTGTGGTCGTGGGTTCGAATCCTATTGAATGCATAAAATATGTTTTGTGTTTTCGGTTATTTTCGAATCTGAATTTTAACACAGAGTTGTATATTCCGCTTGCGGTTGGTCGTACGGCTAATTTCCGACACCGTAAAAGCCACAAATTAAGTAACTAATAACAGAAAGCTGTTGTTGGAAATTTATTTTTATTTTATTTATTATAATAATAATTCAAAACGAACAACGCTTGTAAAACGATTCATGATTAAATTATAGACCAAACTGAAGATGTTTGACAGTGAAACAAAAAACGAAACGTGCGTCAGCTGTTTAAACCAGTTTTGCCAAAAAGATAATAACTAAAAATTCACCCTTTAGATAATATATAATAATAATGTACGTACCCCCCCCCCCCCCTGTTGGTATAGATGAGGGAAAAAAAATGATCCGTTTAAATTTACAGTACCGTACACGTGCAGGTAAAAATACCTAACTGCTTTCCAGTGTTAAGGGAATGCCCCACCGCTGCCACCAAAATTATGTTGTGGAATTGTCAGGTACTTTTAATATCCCATTTAATTAATAAAAACCAACTACGTATTTCAATGTATGAAATATTCACACTTTTTACAATTTAATTATTAGGTTGTCGAAAAAGTATTGATAATTTTTATAAATAGATGTCATTATAATTGAATATTTCAAGTAGTACTAATCTGATCAGGTAACACTAACATATGTTCGAAAGATTTCGTAGATAAAAAAAAAAAAAAATTAAATTTGTTTAGTCATTTAAAAGTTGTAGTGCATTAAAGATGAGCGAAATTAGTGAAAAAATTCGATACATTTTACAATTTTATTATGAAAAAGGTGAAAATGCAACGCAGGCACATGAACAAATTTGTGCAGTTTACGGTGAAGGAACTTTATCAAAATTAACAGCCTATAGATGGTTTGCTCGATTTCGTTCCGGTAATTTTGATGTCAAAGATGCACCTCGTTCTGGTCGACCAATCACTGAAAAAGTCGATGAAATCATATCAAAAATTGAAGAAAATCGACACGTAAGCAGTCATGATATCGCTAAAGAACTAAACATCACCATCACCAAACAGTTTTATATCATTTGACAAAGGCTGGATACAAGAAAAAGCTCGATGTTTGGGTACCACATGAATTAACACAAAACAATTTAATGAACCAAATTTCCATTTGCGAAACGCTGTTTAAAAGGAACGAAATCGAGTCATTTTTAAAGCGAATGATTACAGGTGATGAAAAATGGATCACATACGATAATAATGTACGAAAAAGATCGTGGTCCAAGAAGGGTGAAGCTCCTAAAACAGTAGCAAAACCTGGATTAACACCAACAAAGGTAATGCTGTCTGTTTGGTGGGATTGGAAAGGAATCGTTCATTATGAATTACTAGCACCCGGTCAAACCATTGATTCCGATCTCTATTGTCAACAATTAACAAGATTGAAGAACGAGATTAAAAAAAAACGTCCAGAATTAATCAATCGAAAGGGTGTTGTGTTCCATCATGACAACGCCAGACCACACACATCTTTGATGACTCGGCAGAAACTGAGAGAGTTTGGCAGGGAAGTTTTAATGCATCCACCATATAGCCCGGACCTTGCACCTTCAGATTATCATTTGTTCCGTTCTCTGCAGAACTCCCTTAATGGAGTAAAATTAAATTCCGCAGAGGACTGCAAAATGCACTTGGATCAGTTTTTTGCCCAGAAAACACAGAAGTTCTACAGTGATGGGATAATGTCTTTACCAGAAAAATGGCAAAGGGTCATCGATCAAAACGGCGCATATTTGGTTTAACAAAGTTCATTTGAAATATATAAAAAAATCGTTTGAATTATCAATACTTTTTAGACAACCTAATATATTGATCAATTCCAAAAAACTATTATATTATAATTATAAAACATTTAGTGTTTCGATATTATTGACTCTCGTCCAAAACAATACTTTTATATCTGCCAATATTAATTAAATTCTATATCATGGTTTTATAATGCAATTAATCAATTTCTAGGAATCTAACAGTATATTAAATATTTATATAATACATAAAAATAATAATAACATCTCCCGTGACATTGCCTTATTCAATCGACGTATGCCGTATACGTGAGCTGTTATTATATATGAAATATTACAGGGTGATATCGGTGATATCTCAACACTCTCTTTTTTTTATTTGTATCCTTACTTTTATTTTGATTTTTGATGTATACACACAATCAACAATAGAGAAAGCCATGAAATTACAATTGCATAGAAACCGATGTAGCGATTCATATGTTTTGTAAATAAAGTTTAATCTTTCCCATGTATTTTGCATGAATGCGTTCATTTATTATTGTTTTATTTGGCAAATTTTTAATTATTTTTATTGTTTTTAATATTATTTATAAGTAATGTTTTTTTTAATTTTGTTCTTTTTGATTAAGAATGATAACAAAAAAAACTTAAAAACCTATTGTATTTTTACAACTAAAGTGGAATTTTTACAATGTTGATATTTGCCATTGTCCATGCAATATTTTTTTTAAAGTTAACCTGCCTAATTTTTTTTAATATAACTTTTTTTATTTTCTTTTGGTATGCCCGATGCAGCATTTTTTGACATTGTTTGGAAAATTGGTTCTTTGGTTCTTTGTTGGGTTAATAAATCCTTTAGTTTTGAAAAATTAATTAGGCAGTTCCCACGTTTTCCTTTCAAAAAGATTAAGATCATATGATAAAGTCGATAAGTTTAAATTTCATCGTCACATCGATCAATTTCTACCCATTCAAGAGTCTGTAAAAACCCCTTCCTGATTACATAAATCATAATTCAAAAATTAATATTATTGTGCCTCATTTATATTTTAATTATTGACCCAGAATCTGATTAAAATCCCCATGACTTTGAAAAACTAAGACCGTAAATGTTTCAATAATAAATTTTAAATATTTTAATTAGTAAACTTTCTTTTAAATAAAAAAAACACTCATGATACCGTGGACAGTCGTATAACAATAAGAATCTAACAAATCTGACCGGATTGCGAGGCTGATCCGTTTAAATCTGATGACAATGTGTCACCATATTGAATGTTTTAATTATATTTTTAATGTGTGTAGGATAAACTATGGTTTTTTTTAATCAAATTGACGTGATACTAATTAAAATATGTTAGAATACGTTCACTTATGTAAATTAAATATATAAATAAATAAAAATTAATTAGTTTTTCATTAATTTAAAGCAAAAAACCGAATAAATAATATAATAACCGCATGAAAATCACTCGGTTTTTATCTTATTCACGTGTTTTTATCATATGGGTATAAGTTTCGGTCCCTATATGGGCTTTTGTATGTATTGAAAAATTTTCAACTTCATGCCTTTCTCTATTTTTGTCTGTACACCATCGTCACATCAACATACATATCTACATTCATATATATGGAAATATTCTTTATATATTATAGCAGAGTGATAGTAGAACTAAAAAAATACGAAATAAATCCACATTATTAAGTCACAGCTAACGGTGAACTTTAAGGGAATTTTATTTCGCCCAAATGTTACTTATTTTTAGTAAAAAAAAATTCCATCCCGGAAAATTTTCAGAAAAAAATCATTTATATACAGAGTGTCACAGTACCACCCCACACAACCGAATACCACGTGTTCCTGGGACTATTTCCAGCAAAAAATCGTTTTGTGAGAGGGGGGTCTAACTTCAACCCCTACCGAGTTACAAGGTGTCGAAAAAATGTTGTTCACTGAAAACATGAGTTCACTTATTAACTCTTAATTTCTAAACCGTTCAAGCTAGAATAAAAAATAGATACTCTATGTATAGGTAAATGAATTACCTTTAATTCGGGATACTTTTTTATTTTGTGATATCTAGCTCTCGTTTGGAGTTATTTATGCTTAAATACTAAAGGGCTAAAAATCGTAAGAAGTGCTACTGCATCATCATGTACTAATGATGACCGGCGGGCATTAATTAACGCACAGCCTTTAAAAATTAAGATATCAAATCAACTCTTTCGAATCAAAAAAAAAATTTCGTTATTGAGTTCAATATTAAATTTAACACCATTAATGAAGCTTTTAAAAAAGGAATTGCTTCAATTAATGGACCAAGCGACTGATTGTTAACCATTTGCTGATGACTAGTGTGACATTTACCCCGAAGGATGATCTTAGGGCAATGTTTGATAAAATATCTTCCGTTATTGCTTTTAATAAACCCTCTACTATTAATGATATTTTCCGGTTACCTGGTGTAAAATAAACAGGGCGATTATACTGAAATTTACTTCACATATATCAAAAAGGGAATTTTTTGGCAATTACGTCAATCATAAGAGTCTGTGTTTGAAAGACTTTGGTTTTGAATCCACAAATCGTGTATATTTAAATAATAATATTACTCACCGGAATATGGGAATTAAAACATAGACTGGAATATACATAAACTAAAAATTGTACAAAATTACGGCATTGGAAGGATTTAAATTGGCTTCAACGCACTTACCTACTTAGTTACATTTTTTTACGTGGGAAGCGAAATGCATTTACGGACGAAGTGACGGGCTCCCGCAAAAACTAAAATCCCTGTGAGTTGGTGTAGTTACTTAAACCGCTCTGTGTACTGCGACCCATTGGAACTATTATACACCCTGAAAAAAATAAATAAACATAAATTCAAATGTTAATGAGCAATTACGCCCTAAATATTATAATTAATTCCACTATAAAAATCATCAGCCTGTCAAGAGATATCTCCGTTATCGCCTTGACCTGAAGGTCTGTGCAGAAGTGTCCATGTCTTTTATCTCTCAGAGTGTCACATTCCTTTGTTTCCTTTGTTATTAATTATTGGCAATACATAAATCAAAAAGATACTTTAGCTCTAGCGTTGGTGTTTGTCCTGCCCCATGTTATATGCTGCACATTTGCATCGCATCCCATTATGTACTTTACATTGTGCTTCTGACAGTATATCACAAAGCCTTGTTTTTATCGACGGGCTTCTTTTTCATCTCCCGGGAAGGTGACAGCGATTGCTTTAATGTTACTGTAAATAAATTCATTTATAGAAAAAATATTAAATCTCAGATTGCATAATATTACAGTACTTGGCGCTTCTATATTATGATGTATATTACTGTACCTGGTTTTCCCCTTGGGAGACCTAGAACCTTCTCTTTGCAAACGCGTGGTTCCTGTATTTAAATCACGTTCCAAACCCATTTCCTTAAATTACACAACTCTGAAAGGACTTATTGCTATTGGTCTTATGTGCTGCGTGTCCTCGGGACCCGTCGATATTTTTTCAGGACTTTGCCGTATGTACTTGGTTTGGCCATGATCAGGCATTCGGGGACAATGGGATTTTTATTAGGGACAACTGAGACAACTGAGTCTTTGGAGCACTGGATTCCGTGGATGTGGGGGGATTGGGCATTGGATTTGGTACTGTGAGAAGGTTTTTGGGTGTTTGAGGGTTTAAGGATAGAATTCCGTATAAGTGTCCTATACCGGTCGGTATAAGTGAAATGAGATGGCCCAATTCGTGACAGTGTCGGGTGGACGGGTTTCATGTCTTTCACTCAGGATCCGAGGACGGGCGAAATACAAATGTTGTAGGATTTCTCATGAATGAAGAAATGGCGAGGTGTGTAAAACACTTTATACCTGTATCAGAACGAGTTGCAATTATACAAATAAATGCACAACCACTACCTATAAATTTAATACATGTATACGCACCTACTACAGCCGCCCCAGATGAAGATATTGAACAACTATACACCAATATCAACAGAGCAAGGTCTTACTTCAAAAACTCAGATATAACCATAGTAATGGGAGACTTTAACGCTAAAGTAGGTTGTGGCAAACGTGAACATACAGTGGGTGGATTTGGACTTGGTACATCGAATGAACGGGGCGATCGACTAGTACAATTTTGCCAAGAGGAAAACCTGACGATAATGAACACGTACTTCAAGTTGCATAACCGAGGTTATAACTATACATGGGTCTCGAATGCCAATAGTCAAGTGAGAAATCAAATTGACTACATAACCATTAACAAAAGATTCCGAAATAGTATCACATCGGTCAAAACATATCCCAGTGCTGATGTTTTTACAGACCACAACTTACTAATGGCAACATTACACCTAAGACTAAAACAATGTAAAACAAGACAACAAAGATCAAAAATTGATGTGCTGCAATTAAGAAACAATAACCTAAAAATTGAACTGACCTAAATACCAAATTACGAGAAATACAAGCTATCAACAAATATAACGACCCCGAAACAGCATGGAACAATATCAAAACAATAATAACGAATGTCACAAACAATAAATTAAAGCCTAACAAACAGACAAAACGTAAACAATGGATGACAGACGATATCTTAACACTAATGGATTTACGTCGGAGCTACAAAAATGTAGACAAAGAAAAATATGTCTCAACACAAAAATCAATACAGTACCAAATTAGAAAAGCCAAAGAACAATGGTTAACAAACGAATGCAGAGAAATCGACGAATAATCGAAGAATAAATTTGACTACTTCAATATGCACAAAAAAGTTAAACAAGCAGCAGGTCTGTATAACTATAAATTCAGTAGTTCGCTGGAGGATCAACACGGCAAAATTATGAACATTGAACAACAACTATTAGCATGGAAAATGTACCTTGAGACACACTTCAAAGACCACAGATCCAAAAACCCAAACATCACAGTCCAAGAGATTCTAGACATTAAGAGAAGTGAAGTAGCACACGCAATTAAATAAGCAAAAAACAGGAAGGCGGCAGGAACAGATGAAATTGTAACGGATGTACTTAAACCATTAACAGAAGACAAAGCTCTTGATACCCTCGTAGATCTCTTCAATGGTATCTACAAAACTGGCACCATACCGTCTGATTGGTTAAAATCCACATTCATTACAATAGCTAAAACACCTAAAGCAAAAAGCTGCAATGATCATAGAATAATCAGCTTAATGAGTCATGTATTGAAAATATTTCTAAAGGTCATCCACAAAAGAATCTACTCAAAATGTGAAGAAAGAATAGGAGACACACAGTTTGGCTTCAGAAACGGTTATGGTACTAGAGAAGCACTATTTGGTATACAGGTACTTACACAACGATGCCGAGATATGAATGTGGAAGTCTTCGCGTGTTTCATCGACTACGAAAAGGCCTTTGACAGGGTACAACAAAATAAATTAATCCAGATACTCACAAATATAGGAATTGACAGCAGTGATATTCGTATAATTGTTAACCTATATTGGAACCAATCTGCTGAAATACGCGTTGATAATCACACAACAGAAAACATAAATATAATCAGAGGCGTAAGGCAAGGATGTGTACTTTCGCCACTACTCTTCAATTTATACTCAGAACAAATTATTAATGAGGCTATAGGAGACACTCTCACTGGTGTAATAGTGAATGGTACTCCCATCAACAACATCAGATACGCGGATGATACAGTATTAATATCCACAAACATTAACGACCTGCAAGACATGCTAAACACGGTAGTCACCCACAGTTCATCAATGGGCCTAACGCTCAACACAAAGAAAACTAAATGGCTAGTTTTCAGTAAGAACCCAAACAACACCCAACAAAATTTACGAATTGGCAATGACATTATAGAGAGGGTGAAGCACTACAAATATCTAGGATGTTACCTAAACGAGTCAAATGAAAATGGCCAAGAGATCCGCTGTAGAAGAGAACAATCCAGATCGGCATTCATCAAAATGAGAAAAGTACTGACAAGTCGAGACCTCCCAATTACACTACGAATAAGAAGTGGACATATAGAAGAATGTTGAAGTTCTAGTACAACAACTAGGCAAAGAAACCGAAATAATAACAACAATATAGAAACGGAAGCTGGAGTATTTCGGACATGTGCTACGAAACGAAAAATATTCACTTCTCCAAAACATTATACGCAGCCGCAGCCATATATTAAATATTAGTTTAAATACCTATTATAATGTAGAGTATATATTAAATATATACGATGATTTACAAGGGTGTTTCATATAATTCATTACGGGCAAAGTCAGTTGAGTATGTGTTAAAGTCCGGGTTTTATGATCCGGATAGCATTTTACAATTGACAATGAACATCCGAATATGAACACGCATTGACAATGAACATCCGAAATATTACCGTAAAATGGTTTCTATGATTATATGAACGCTCGTCGTTATTGGTGTCGGTATGCTATTTGAAATAGATTGTAACCATAACGTAAATTATGTGTCAATTATGTTTTTCTAAATAAATATATTATTGCTTTGCCAACACAATTACAACAATTCCATAATTTATTTTTTAATTTTATTTATTATTACTTTTTTTATTATTACTTTTTTTATTATTATAAGGGTTTTGGCGTTGATTACTATACTAATTATCGCCATAATTAAGTTAATTAAACTTCCATAGTTTCAAATCCATAGTTTTCCATTATTTCCTAACATACTTTCACGAGCATAAGCCAAATGCATTGGCATGCTTCAATAGGTTATCTTAAGTCATAACCTGTTTCTTAAACGCCGCCCAATTATGACTCTTGCTCATTATTGCATATTGACACAATAACGGATAAGTAACCCGGCCTTGAATTCTCGTCTTAGAGGAAAGATACTTCGCGGTAACAAAACTTCAAATAAATGATATGTATAATACATTAAGTAATACATTTAGTACAGTATGCCGTGCGCGCATCCAGGGGAGTTAGGGGTTGGAGGTCTTTTTTTATAAATTTGAGGAAAATGATTTTCCATAAAGTTGTTTAACACATATGAGGGGACAACTTTCAATAAAATGTATTACAATATTGGATACATTTTGCGCTGCCAAAAATGGCGACATAGGAAACCGACTGTTTCAGCAAAATTGAGGTTTTGAGGGGGTGGAAGACTACACAATGCTGCCAAAAATTTGTTTTCAAAAAGTAATAGTGTTGTGTCATACATTCTTACGCATATGTTGTCAATATATGTGTGCTGATACAGCAGCACTCTTCGAAACATGTATTCTTCGTATTTTGTATGGTAAATAATTAATAATTGCAAAAGTATGCAAAAAAGAATTGTTGATTGCCACGTCTGCCAATGGTTGTTTGGTCGACATTCAACGCCATTGCAAGTTTATGTTGCGTTCTACACGAATTTTCATCCAATAACGCTCGCAATTCTTCGTCTTCAAATTTTTTTGGCTGACCTGGCCGTTCTTTGTCTTCCAAGTTAAAATCACCATTTCGGAAGCGTACAAACCATCGTTCACAAGTCGCTTGAGCTGGAGCATGTCCACCATAAGCTTCAACCAACAAACGATAACTTTCAGCAGTTATTAAACTTCCCCGCAAAACAAATTTTCCAGGCATGTCTTTCGACATATTCGAAGCAAAAAAAGCTTTGTTGTTTACACTTCCACGAAATGGCACATACTGCAATTTATATCCTAATGACGGACAAAAAAAAAGAAAATGGCCGCGGTGTGTTGTGATACACTCAACGATAGTTGCGCCAACTGTTATCTAAATCCGCATTATTAATTCCTACACCTAATAATACAGAACCTGCCTGTTTCGGGTTGGAACCCTGTACTCGGACACCCTGTATATATATATTCAAACTAACAGTTACATTACCTAAATGGACCAAATGAAAATTTTGTTAAATATTATTTTGTGTATTCATATAGTTTTTCTTTTTTTTTTTACAAACTAGAAAATATCAACCTACAAGGATGTATTTTATTGTGGATACATAAAAAAACTGCATAGTCTATTGAAACGACCATTCAGATTTATTAAGAGTCTGCAAGTACAAAATTAACCCATCAGCGAATTTACATCAAATCAAAAGAGGAACATCATTTAATCATGCGAGGTAATCAAATAGATTTTAAACATAATTTACTTGAGCGGTTATTATTAATTAACTATCACCGAAAATGTCGCGAATTTTTTTGAGTTGAATGTTTTTAAGTATAATTTAATTTAAGTAAACTGTATATGTATGTATGCATATATATATAAGTATATATATATAATATATATATATAAGTATAAATTCATGAATATTATTTTGCTTGCATTATTAACCTTCATCAAACACATAAAGTAATTTTGATGGATTTTGGTTTTGTTCAAAATTAAATTGAATTATAAAAATCTTTTTAAATTATTAATTTTTTCAATTTTAAATTACGTAAATTATTTTAAATTTGTATTCCATTACAATTGAAATTGATTTTTTTCAATTTTTTATATAAATAATATTTTTAATTTGTTAGCCGAATTTGGGTTTATTTAAACATATACACACAAAAAAAAATGTGTGTAAATATAAGATAAACGGGATTTCAAGAATTGTTATGTACAATTCTGAGCTAAACTTGTGAATTTAAGTACGTCATGCTAGATATTTTTAAGAAGAACCTTATACTAAAGGCAACAATGGTTATCTTTTATATCAGTTTGAGGTGATTTTTTCGGAAACTTTCAACTAGATTGCGAGTTCTTGTTCGAAGTATCAGATTAAATATATGCATTCCTAAATAAAGATTTAAACATTTTAAAACAAGATCGTTGTAGTTTATATTTAAGAGTAAAATAAGCAGTTAACAGTTAGTAATAAGCATATTTGTTATTATCTTAAGTATTATAACTTCATATAGTAAGAGGTGGCGGATTGAAATTGACATAATTCAATCTAAGTATAATAATGTTCAATACTTAACACAAGTATAAAAAGTTGGAATAATTTCTCAAATTAAGAATGCATGCATTTCCATGCTACAATATAGTATGTCTACTATGCTCGTATAGAGAATGGATTCGTTCTTTAAATTAGAATGGGCTAGTTAAAACAAAATTCAATAAATTGACTTCGAAATTAAATTTTTTATTACTATAAAAATGAAATGAAATTGAAAATTATAAATTATAAATTATGTACAGAATAATACAATGCAAAAAAAAATTTTAAATTATAATTAAATAACATAAAAAATGAAATCAAAATAATTTCCAATTTACAAAGTTTTAAATATGCAATTTATAGTTAGGTCTGTAAGCAATACGTCCGCCTTTTAATATATAGCAATGAATCGGTAGACTATTGATTTTGGCAACGTTTATTACGCAGTATATATTTTGTTTTCCATTTCCTATTTGAGCGCGAATATGTTTATCATAAGAACCTACCTCGTAATGTTGTATAACCAAGAATGTATCTAAATTTTTGACAGCACATTCAATAATTCGTAATAATTGATTTTCAGACAAGACTATGTAATATCCATTTTTGTATATGGTTCCGTTAAATAAAATGTGATCACCAATATATACGTTGTCAATTTCAATAATGTCATTCTTGTCTAATAAGGCAAAGTAATATTTATTTTTCATTCAAATTGCACATTGAGAATTTTGAAATATCTTGTGTAACTTGTGTATTTCTATTTCTATCTATATAATATGACTATAATGTAGTAAAAAGTTATGCTCTCCATATGGAAATTGTTGTTTTCGGTAATTTAATTTCTAAGGTAAAATATTTTTTATCATTCAATATTTTTGCTATGTCATAATAACAAATCTCTTCAAATACATCATGCATTATATCACATAATTTTCTAAAACGTGATATGTTGAAAGAGAATTAAATACTGAATTTTCTTTTATATCTGAAAGTTTAATTCTATCAGGTGAAGGTATTTGAGTCTTTCGCTATATTGCTTAAGATTTCTGAAATTTTCAGGATATTCCTTAAAATCTTTTTGCATTTGTGTATTAGAACGTGTGCATATCCTACAATAAAATTTTGAATTTAAATATTGTTGCTAAAAATATATGACTGATTGTGAGTTTTGAAATGTATTTCAATGGAACTGTAGGTATGCAGTAATATCCCGCACACATTGAAGTGGCATGTGCACCAATTGGATTATTGATGCCGAAATCATTAAAATATATGAATAAAGGAATTAGGTATCTGTCTAGAAATTTATATTTCTTAGATTTCCACAAATTTCCTTTAATAAAATGATTCAACGTATTCGTTTCTTCGATATGTTTTACATTATCCAAAATTGGAATATTGGAAAATTGGAATATTGAAAATAACCAGTTGTTGTTAGGACTTTGAAAAATGTATGCGCTGTATTTATAGATGCAAATGGATTTAGGAGTTCTTAATCGATCTGTTTTAATATAACTCTGTGGTGTAAATGTTAAAAATGCCAACCTAAAATTCTAACGATATTTTGGGGTCGTAGGTTCGAATCCTATTGAATGCATAAAATATGTTTTGTGTTTTCGGTTATTTTTCGAATCTGAATTTTAACACAAATTAAGAAACTAACAACAGAAGGCTGTTGTTGGACGCTAAAACCAGATTGTTGGTTGTATAGCGAAAAATTAATTTTATTTTTATTATTTAATTGATCTGTTTTAATATACTTTTCATATGGATATCATCATGTTCTGTTATACGACATTGTATTGAATTCGAAATTTCTTTCAATATTGTTTCAATTGAATAAGGTTTGAATCAATAAAACATCCTTTCTAATTAAATTGTCTAAACAATGAAGCGACAACGTGAATTTTACAGCAGCGAATTCAATATTGAATTTATCTATATGAGGTATGCACTTTTTAGATTTCTCATCGTATGCTGACTGTATAGAATTTTCTTTCTCGAATTAATTAGTGTTAGTTACAATTTCCGAACTTTGTATGAATTCAGAGTGAGTTTGATTCGATGGTATTTGTCTGGATAATTGTGGTGAACTCTCTAAGGATGCATGTTTTGATTTTAAATGTCTTTTATATGTTGATATTGAAGAAATTGTTTGAGGACAATTGCTTTGTTTGCATTCATAAAACTTTGACGACGCACTACTATAAACATATTTCATATGTTTTATTAATTTTTCAACCGTATCATAATTTAGGGTACATATATTGCAGATGTACATTATTCTTGTAAATCGTTAGTAACTTATAAATAAAACATTAACTATTACTATTTTATAAAATAAATAAAAAAATTCCAATACTCTTATAAATAAATTGTGATTGCTTGCATATAATAGTTATAATAATGAATTATACAGGGTGTCCCAGTACAGGCTGCCAGCCCCAAACAGGCAGGTTCTACATAAAAAAGTTTGTACATCGAATTAAAGCTAAAACATCAAATAAGTTTTCCTAAAAACCGACCACTAATAAACCTAAAAGTTCTACAGTTCTAGGATTGCAAAATAACAAAAATATTTGAAGCCATTGAAATTTCTTATGTTTGCCCAGCTATAGCATGAAAACCGGTTGTCGCCGAGGTTTATGTTGTTAGAAAGAGTTAAAGATAGTTAAAATACCTTTCTAACAACGTGCTTAAATTCCTTTGGTATAACCTCATAGTGCCAAACATGCACAATTAGCTCGTGTTACACAATACATCCCGACAATATTTTACGAGTTTACCACGCACGCCGTCAGATCCAGCCAGCTTTCCAATATTGAGCTTCAGAATGGCTTCTCTGGTTTCCTGATATGTTGGTTCCGAAATTATATTGGTTGCGCTGTTTGGTACGGAAGCTAGTTTTCTGCATTTCTACCAATGGGTTGCTTGCTGAAAGTAGATATTTAAAATACTCAGCCCATCTCGCGATGGCTCTTGTTTCATCCGCAAAAATTTCACCGTGGGTATCCTTACAAATAAGGGGTTGTTGTATAAATCCGCTAATTACAGATCTTAATATCCTGTCTAAATTTTTATTGGCAATCGTGCTGGATATCCTGTCTATATCCCGCAAATATAATAGGGCCCTTGCAGCTCCTTAGATCCAGCATGTCGGACGCATTAGTTTAATAACTTTCTTTAATTTGAAGAAAACCGCTGCTGAAAGTTATCGTTTGTTGGTTGAAGCTTATGGTGGACATGCTCCAGCTCAAGCAACTTGTGAACGATGGTTTGTACGCTTCCGAAATGGTGATTTTGACTTGGAAGACAAAGAATGGCCAGGTCAGCCAAAAAAATTTGAAGACAAAGAATTGCGAGCGTTATTGGATGAAAATTCGTGTAGAACGCAACATGAACTTGCAATGGCGTTGAATGTCGTCCAAACAACCATTGGCAAACGTTTACATTTTGTTATACAAATAAATGCCATATTCAAGCCAAAAAATCCGCATTATTAATTCCTACACCTAATATGTTGACCAATTGCCGGTCAATATACAATTTCCCTACCCACCTGTGCATTAAAATAGCCAAGCCCAATTTTAATGTCACGACAAGGCGCTTGATTGTAATACGATTGAGCTTTTCGTAAAACATATCCTTCGTGTCTGCATCTTTGTTTTCTGTTGGGACTTGAATGTTGATAAAGGTTACATTGAAAAATGTTCCCTTTATTCGTAATGTAAAATTCTTTCATCGATGGGGTTGAAACCGATGACCGATTCTTTCGCTTTACCCATTACAATAAAGCCAGTGCCGAGTAACCCTGTTTTATTTCTACCGCTATAATAGAATTTGTATTCTTTATTGGATAAGATGTTCTTTCCAGGCCACCGTGTTTCCTGAACCGCTGTTATGTCCAGTTTAGCTTTCTTTAAGCAATCAGTCAAAGTTTTTAAACCGCCCGCGCGCAGTATTGTTCTCACGTTCCATGATGCCAGTTTTAAATCATTGTCCTTGTTCCATTGCCTGATTCGTTGCCATTTTTCCTGTTCTGTCCAAGGCACTGTTGCTAGTTTCATAATTTGTTGTTTTTACGGTGTCGGTAATTAGCCGTACGACCAACCGCATGGAATTCGCACTTACAATTTTAGCCGTTGGTTACCACGTTTTAACCGTTGGTTACCACGTGGAGGTAGAGGTCGCTTTTTAGGAAAACTGCTTTGATGTTTTACCTTTAATTGATGTACAAACTTTTAAAATGTGTCAATTCGTTTTAAAGATATGACCAAAATAATATTGAAATGCCAATTTTTCAAAAATTTAAAACACATCATATACATCATATATCATAGATCATGTCATTGACTTTGTATTTTCTCTATGTGTCTTACGTATTGTCTATCGAAAGGTTAATGGTCATTGCTTAGTAACAGTTATAATGCAGAAGATTCTTTGCAATTATTTGTCTGGTTTATTACAGTGACAATTTCTACAGAGTTATATACCATACATATAAAACGATATAATTGCCCTACAGTAAGATCTATTGCCTTACATGGAATCGTTTTCTGCAGCCAGCGATTATATTGCTTTATCTATATACATGTATTATATCATGAAAGATATCGATGTACACAGTGTCTTTCATCATGGCTTGTTTGTACACACAAACGCAATATTAAAATCTAAAGCATGACATTTTACCCAGATAGACAATACAACGTAATCATCCTAAAATCGTATGAACATATTCTGCCCCCAATGTAGCGTCATGACAAAAGCTAAATTATTTAATTGGCAATAAAACTATCTTAGTGGTGGCTCTTTCATATTCACCATTTTTTGTCTTAAGTGTAACAACTCTGACCTTCTTGTCTGAACCCAAAAATGTTTGCACTACTCTACCCATAAGCCACTGCCTACAAGGTAGATTAGTCTCTTTCAATAGTACTAAATCATTAATTTTGATCAAGGGACCATCGTTTCCAAAACTGTTACGTGCTGCCATATGTCACGAAAATTACAATTATCCTCCAATATATTATGTGTAGGAATTAATAATGCGGATTTTTTGGCTTGAAAACGGCATTTATTTGTATAACAAAATGAATGAGTACATTAACCAATATATTGCTCATCGTTAGCTATGATTTCCTCCCAAGATGATCCCAACCGAGCCTCTTTATTTTTTCTTTAATGAGGTTTGCACGATGTGGTCTGGCGTTGTCATCATGAAAAAAAACTTTGTTGTGTTTTCGAGCTATAAATGGTCGTTTTTAGTTCAATTTCTTTGCCAATTCGGCCAGTTGTCGTCGGTAGCGTTCAGCTGTAACCGTTTCATTTGGTTTTAACAGCTCGTAATATACCACACCCTTCTGATCCCACCAAATACACAGCAAAAGCTTCTGGCAATGAATATCGCGTTTTGATTGTGAAGTTGATGGTTGACCTGGATCAACATATGATGCTTAACGTTTGGGGTTATCGTAATAGACCCACTTTTCATCGTCACTGACAATTCGACTCAATCAACTATGTTTTTTGTGCTCTGCAAGATGTTTTTTGCATGTTTCGATTCGTGCTTCGAGTTGATTTTCATTCAGTTGATGTGGTACCCATTTTCCAAGTTTTCGAATCTTTCCCATTGCATGTAAACATTCAACGCCACTGCAAGTTTATGTTGCGTTCTACACGAATTTTCATCCAATAACGCTTGCAATTCTTCGTCTTTAAATTTTTTTGGCTGACCTGGGCGTTCTTTGTCTTCCAAGTTAAAATCACCATTTCGGAAGCGTACACACCATCCTTCACAAGTCGCTTGAGCTGGAGCATGTCCACCATAAGCTTCAACCAACAAACGATAACTTTCAGCAGCGGTTTTCTTCAAATGAAAATATGTAACTAAACTTCCCGTACAACCACTTTTTCAGGCACGAAATTCGACATGTTTGATGTAATAAAAAACTTTGTTCTTTACACTTCAACGAAATGACACATACGGCAATTTATAGCCTAATGACAGACAAAAAAAAAGAGAATGCATTATTAATTCCTATACCCATTAAATGGTTCAGGAATAGATTTCATTGCATCATCAATTAAAAAATGACTAGGTGTTAATCATGTGTAATCATTTGGATCAGGAGTAAGTGGTCTAGAATTTTCCGTGGATTCAATTTGTGTTAGCAGCGTATACAATTCTTCATATGTCGGCATAAATTTTTCAGCAAGCTATACAAATGATGTTTAACACTTTTTACTGCAGCATCCCAGAGTCCACCAAAATGTGGCGAACCTGGTGGATTAAATCACCAGTTAATACCTTTCGCAGCACATTGAGATCCGATTTCAGTTTGTTTTGTTGTTTGCCAGAACTCTTTGTATAGGTCCTTTAATTTACGATTCGACCCTACAAAATTTGTTGCATTGTCAGAAAATATTTGATGTGGATAACCCCGTCTGGTGACAAATCTGTATAAAGATGCCATAAATGCATTGCTACTTAAATCGCTAACTACATCGATGTGAACCGCTTTCGTTGAGAAACATACGTAAATAGCAATATACAAGTGCTTTAACAGTACCTTAGATCTTAATGGTGGTTTCACCTGAAATGGACCACATAAATCCACTCCAGTATTGTGAAATAGTCTTGTAATATTGACCCTTTCGGTAGGCAACTGTCCCATAATTTGATTATGCTCTTTAAATTGGCAATTATTTCGGAAACAAATTATGCATTTGCGTAATAATTTCCTCACAATTTCTCGACCAGCTATTGGCCAGAATCTGGTTCTAATATTTGCAAGTATCGATTGTGCGCCGGCATGTAAATATAAATTGTGGTAATGTGATACCACCAATTCCGTGAATTTATGACTCTTAGGTAGTAAAGCTGGGTGCTTTGCATTATATAACAATCTCGAAATATTCAATCTGCCACCAACTCGGATTATGTTATCCCTATCTAAGAATAACGATAATGATATTAGTTTATTTGAGGTAATTTTTTATTTGTACTGTACAGCTTTTTAGTGTTTTAATTCATTCGCAAATGCTTCACATTGCATTATTTTAATTATTTCCTTTAATACCTGCTGTAACTCTTTAGTTAAATAACTTTAGTTAAATACTAGTTAAATAACTAGGAAGATTTTTATTTTTATTTATCGCTACGTTTTTGAATCTTTTGCAATAAGCAAATACTCGGATTAACTTTGACTAACTGCTAAATCTCGTAAATAATGTGTTTTACTAACACGTCACATTCAGGGATATCGTAGACTTTTTCATCTCCAACACCTCATGTTGATCAAGTACATTACTGATATTGTAGATATGGTATGAATGTGTATTACTCAGTAACTTTGGTCCATGCCACCATGTATTATGTTCAATTAATAATTGAGGAAAGGTTCCCCGTGATAAAATATCAGCAGCAATATCCGTTGATGTTATGTGATACCAACTACTGATATCAGAAAGTTCTTGTACCTCCGTAATTCTGTAAGCAATGTACGTTTTAAACCTGTACGAATCTGATCTGATCCAGTTCAACGCTATCGTTGAATCAGACCATAAATATATTTGTGAGTTAAGTTTTAATGCCTTTATAATCTGTCTAGTTAAACCAGCCAATAAAACAGCACTGCTTAATTCGAGTCTGGGAATTGACATACTTTTTAAAGGCGCAACCCTAGATTTTGCACATAATAGTTGTACGTGAGATTCACTGCTTTCATTAATCGATTTGATATATGTTTCCTGAAGTCCTGAAGTTTGGTCCAGCCCTTTTAGGCATTACTAATAAGGGTGTATTCCAAGGACTTTTGCTCGTGACGATAATTTCATCCTTCAACATTTTTTCCACTTCCTCGTTGATGAAGTACTTATGAACCTCCGGGAGGCGAGAATTTTTTTGGTTAATCGCCGGTTGTCCGGGCGTGATCGGTATGTAATGCGTTAAAACCTCCGTATGTGTTAACGTATCCCCCTCTAAATAAAATATATCTTCAAAATCGCGACATAACGATCTTATTGAATTGTATTCCTCTTGATTTAAATCGCAATCCACGTTTAAATTTTCTAATATACTATTTATTCTGTCGTTGTGATTTTTTGCATGTGCGTAATACACTCCCTTGCTCTCTCCTTTAAGGGTCGTATTTGCATGAATCCTGTCCGACCCCATTATTGGTCCCCCGTTTTCGTCTTATATATCAAATTCCGTTAAATGTTTATATTTTAATCCAATTTCCGTAAATTCTATATCTCGCATTCGTGCGTTTATGATGGGTACGCTTCCAATATAATTATTAACTTCAACTATTGTATTTCCCACAAATGTTCCGGGTAATATTTCCCTAGATTCTATTACCAATGTTGCTGAACTCATAGGAAAGTTAACTTCTCTGACTACCTGTGTACGAGCAGGTATCAACCAACTTCCCCTTGATCTACAAATGTTAGACCCGTCATGATTTATAATTGCGTCCACTTCAATATCTCCATTTTTTTTTATTTTTTCTTTATTTATTGCTTCAATATTATTTCTTTGCGTTAATTCTTTTGTATTCGTTACTACTTCGGAGTTTACATCTTTGTCATTATTTATAGTTTCTTCACATATCACTTCTATATATTCCTTGTCATATGTTACTTCCGTATTGTTTTTTTTTCATTTACTTCTAGCTTTTCATGTATTACTTCTATATTCTCAAAATCATTAATTTGCGCCCTCATATTTAGTTCTTCTGATTCAAATTCTAATTCATTTAATTTCATGTTTACATTTTTTCCTGAGTTTATTAATTTGACCTCGTTAAGCAATTCATAACCCTTTCCACGCAACCACTGTGGTGGTTTATCGTAAGATAAATTTCCCATTGAATGTAATGGTAATTCCAAATATTGTCCCTCTAGGCACAATGTCAGTTTCTGATTAACGAAATCGATATCGGAACACCCGTCGAATAGGTCTCCCCCAAGTAATCCGTCGATTGGTAATGATTCTGAATCCCCTATTACATTAAACGTGAATGGAACCTTATGCGGCATTATCAAATTTCCTTGGACTATTCCTATTCCTATTCCAATTTACATTTGTATTTAATGAACCCATTTTTATTAATGGGACCTCCGCGCCAGTATCGACTAGCAATCGTACATAATTATTCCTACAAATATCCAAAGGTAAATTTACATAACTCCCCCGACTAAGTAAATTTGCGAATTTACCGTCTGGAGAACGTCTTTCTTTGGAAGTTTCAGTGCGTTTGTGATACAAAAAATGTTTACTAATAACATCCGAATTTTTAATAAAGGGTCCTTCATAAATGGGATGATCTCCTTCATAAATGGGACCAGGGTTGTACGCTCGAACATCCGTACGCTCGAACATCCGTGCGTCTATCTCCAACTCTAGGAGTTTCTCTATGACCATTATTACTAGAATTGTTACTCCAATTCCTATTATTATTACCATGCGAAGCATATTCCTGGTAACCATTATTATTAAAACCCCGGTAATTGTTATTACGTGGATTATTCTTGTATTGATGATTATAATCCATATTATTGTTATAATAGTTATTATTATTATTATTAATTATTATTATTATTATTATTATTATTATTATTATTATTATTATTATTATAATGAACATTGTTACGGTTATTATTATTATTATTATTATTATTATTATTATAATTCTTTTGGCGCTGGTTACTAACTCCATTGCGCCAGTTACCATTAGAACCTTCATAATTATTGCGACGTAATCTACAAGTGGTTTCGAGATGTCCGAAATCTTTGCATATATTGCAATACGGAGTGGTTTTCCTCAATCTGCATTCCCGAAACGAATGGTTTAAGCAGAAACCACATGTTATAGGCTTTTTTTCGAATCCCGAGGATTGTCTTTGTATACCATTAGGTAACGTATTTGAAATTGGGGCGGCGGTGGAATCCGTCCGATTACCCAACATAAGTTGACGAGCACTACCCAATGGGTTTGAATGCCTCAATAGGTTATCGTAAGCCATAACCTCTTCTTTTAACGCCCCCCAAGTTTTACCCTTGCCGTTTATTGCGCATTGACGCAATAATGGATTTAATAACTCTGTCTTAAAATAATATCCTCCAATAACGTGTCAATGTTTTTATAACCATACTGCATTTTGGCCAACCGACCGGCAGTGGTTCCTAATTTTTTCACCCGCATTGCAAAGGAGATTACATCCTCATTCGGTAGTTGAAACGTGTCCCTTCACGCAGACATAACATCATCTAATGATCCCACTGGTGAATACCGTTCTCGAATGATCTTTAAAAAATTCTTTAAACTGTGAAATTCAGTATCGGCCACCAAATCAAACGCCTCTCCCAAAACCCGAGTTGTCAATAAATTGGTGAAAACGGTTTCCTCCCCATCGTCAATACTGCCGCGAGCCAACTTACATGCATTAATGAATTCACTCACATTCGAATTACTTCCCCCGCATAACCTAGGCACCAACAAATTAATAATTCTACCGATTTTTCCGTAATCCATTGTGTCAACTTGACTTCCTGTCACAGAATTTGCCTGGCTATTCACTCCCGCATAACGAGGGGTATTGCTGAAAACTACATGAGTGCAGAATCATGTATGGAATTTCTGCATAACGAGGGGTATTGCTGAAAACTACATGAGTGCAGAATCATGTATGAAATTATCGTCAGATCACTCGCCGATTATTATCACTATAGGCACAAAGATTGCACTCGCTGCGAAAAATGTGACATTATGCAACAAAAACACCGATTGGGCACATTTCAAAGACAGTTTAGAAAATAATATCAATGCTAATATCGCACTAAAAACGGCCGATGACATAAATGACGCGGTTTGGCAGCTAACGGAATGTATACAGCAGGCGGCATGGGACTCAACAATAATGAATAAAGTGAACATAGAAACTCAAATTGATTGTCCAAATTTCATAAGGGTAAAGGTGAAAGAAAAAAGAAAACTACGGGGAATTTGGCAACAAACGAGACATCCTAATGACAAGAAGAAATTAAACCGATCCACAAAAAATTTAAGAGACCTGCTAAACAGGATCAAAAACCGGGCATTTCAGGATTACCTGAAAAGACTGACACCAACGCAGGCATCCGAATACTCATTATGGAGGGCTACAAAGGGGCTAAAGCGGTATACGCAAAACGACCCACCGATCATAACTAGTAATCAACGGTGGGCCAGAAGCGATGAAGAAAAAGCTGAGGTATTTGCAAACCATCTTGAAGGAGTATTTACACCGTTTCCCCCGAATATTGAAGATTCGGAGGATGATGCCGAAATTGCGGATTTCCTTACTGCTCCGCTTCAAATGGACTTCCCGATTAAAAAATTTAAAATTTGTGACATAAAAACGGTAATTAAATTGCATTTGGATCCAAAGCAGGCGCCCGGTTATGATTTAATTACCGGTCGTATTTTGAGGATGTTACCAGAGACTGCTTACCGGCTACTAACATATATAAGTAATGCAATCCGGCGAACGGGACATTTTCCTTCACAATGGAAGATAGCAGAAATTATAATGATTCCGAAACCGGGTAAGCCATGCGTAAGGGCGGAATCCTACAGACCGATTAGCCTATTGCCATGTCTATCAAAAGTGTTTGAAAAATTGCTGCTACAAAGGCTAAAGCCAATATTGAAAACAAATTTTAGGATACCAGATCACCAATTTGGTTTTAGAAATGAACATTCCACAATAGAACAAGTTCATAGATTAGTGGATGTTATAAGAAATGTTATCGAACGAAGGAGATATTGCTCTGCAGTGTTTCTCGACATCAGCCAGGCATTTGATAGGGTATGGCACCAGGGTTTATTATATAAATTAAAACAACGGCTACCACACCACTTTTATCAGCTATTAAAATCATATCTGGAGGAAAGATATTTTCGGGTAAAACATCGCAGTGCATATACCAACATATGTAACATTAGATCGGGTGTACCGCAGGGCAGTGTGTTGGGTCCAATATTGTACCTGCTTTACACCGCGGACCTACCAACAACAAATGGAACGACAATCGCCACGTATGCAGATGATACGGCCATACTAGCATCGCATATTGATCCGAGGTCTGCTTCAGAGGCTCTCCAACATATTTTAAATGATGTACAACGATGGTTACAAAGATGGCGAATCAAGATAAATATCACCAAATCGAACCATGTAACGTTCACAATGAATAGAGAAACATGCCCCCCTGTTGTATTTAACAATCAAACCATACCACAAACTGAAACGGTCAAATATCTAGGAATGCACTTAGATAGGAGACTAACATGGAAAGACCATATAAAAATGAAAAGAAAACAGCTTGGCATAAAGATCAAAAAAATGTATTGGTTAATCGGGCATATATCATTATTATCAATGGAAAACAAATTATTATTGTACAAGGCCATGATAAAACCTATATGGACATATGGGATACAACTGTGGGGCACGGCCAGTAACTCCAACCTGGACATATTACAAAGATTCCAATCAAAAACACTAAGGTTGGTTGCTGGTGCGCCATGGTTTGTCTCCAATGAAATTATACAGGGAGATTTGGGGATGAAATCGGTTCGTGAGGAAATAAGAAATTATGCTGTCAACTACCAACGGCGGCTTACACTACATCCAAATAAATTGGCCAATGGTCTATTAACTACAACACCAATTAATCGCCTGAAACGATATAACATTTTAGATCTGCCAAATAGACAGTAAAAAATATTATTTATTGTGTTTTTATTATTCATTAATTTTATTATTTATTATTTATTATTATTATTATATCTATTATTTATTATATATTTTTGTTTATTTTGGATAATAAGTTTAATATAAAAAGATGATTTATCACTGGATGAATTCGTCTGCAATGTCATTGTGTATACGTATGATATGGCTTCGTATGCAACATATTAGCCATTAGAATTACTGAATATCCTAATGGGATAGATTGTAAATTATAAATAAAAGATGACAAAAAAAAATTCACTCCCGAACTGCTTCCCTCTTCGTCGAAATACGATAGTTCCAACGTGGTATCCAATTGATGTTTTTGTTCCACCTCAAACTGACTTCTTAAACCCCGGATGATATCCTTGTATTCCGTTATGCTATTCTCCAATTTAGCAATGCATTCCTGTTTCGGATCACTAGGTATATCCGCTTCAACCGCTCTTAAACGATCCGCCAATTGGTTCAATTGAATCTCGTTCTCCCGCACTTCACTTATCATTTTCGATTCTTTTTCCTTACTGACACGAATCCGCTTATGTAAATCCTCAATAAAACTTCTCTCTCCCTTGATAAATTTTCCGCCTCCAATTGTCCCTTTTTAAATTCACCAATTGCCTTGGCGTAATTCGCAGCCCTTGCTCGTTGCTCTTTTAATAAAGCTTGATTTTGCTATAAACGACAATTATGAGCCGAATTAATTTTAACCTGTAATTCATCCGTTAACTCGGTACTATGTAGCGGAAATTTTCCAGTCACACTATTCTTGAATTCCAGGAATTCCCTTCTACTCAAAATTTCCCGGAGATCTGACCATAAATTTTCGTTTAAAGCCCCTAAATTCGCCTCAGCCCTTAAAGTATCTTGTCTCAATTGACTGACCTGATCTTTTAACTCAGCAATGGATGGTTCGGAAACGTGTGACATAAAAATTTTGCCAAAATGTGCGTAAAATTGATTTATTTTTTTTTTTTCTTCCAAAGGATTTTTATTTTACAATTCTTATTTTAAATTGTTCATTTGTTTGGGGCTTTTGTTTTGTTGTTGTTCTATCTTAACGTTTGAATGTGATGCGGTGATCGGTTGCTTGGTAGCAGTCACCTGTATATCCCGTATTCTTTTCCTATCCTCCTCCTTATACTGGTTGACCATCTGCTTTAATTTCACCTGCAATCGCCAACGTTGCTGTGGATCTAAACATAAGGCGATTACTTGTTGTAATTGACCAATTTCCCGGCGGCGACGAACTCTAATACCACCACGATGTTTATATACCCTTGTGTTGACTTCTACTAACAAAGGCGGTCGAGGCTTAATACGGTTACGGTATTGCTCGATGGTGAGGGGTTTCGAACCGGCATTAGGGTTTTCTTTAATGATATTTGCAAGTAGTTCTTGTAGATATGAGGTACCTATACGTAATAAAAGATGAAAAGGGTTAACACTTGATGATGCATAACCACAATCTCACATCCAAGAGAAAAAAAAATGATTGAAAGATTGTATTCCCAAGGCTTATTGGAGCCCACATGAAATACGGTGTTTGTTTGCGTGATTTAATTGGTTAGGCTATTCTTGGCGATTTGCCAAATAAATTACGATTAAAAATGCTTTAGGATAAAAATACTAAAAAAAATTTATTATTAAAATTAAAATTATTAAAATTAGAGTTGAACTAAAATAAAAAAAAATTAATTTATTATTGCCTTGTTTATAACTGAAAAATTTATTAAAATTAATGTTCTAGAAAAAAAATGTATTTATTATATCTGAAAAAGAAAGAAAAAAAAAAAATTATTATTATTATTTTAATTACCTATCTTTGATCCCCCAGGGATCCTACCGGCTGCGCCGAATGTTGAGGGTCCCACCTCAACCTTCTCCAATTGAAACATTATTTCTTTGTTTATTTTATTAAATATAAATTTTATTTTATCAAACTTCTTATATCTTATTACTTATACTTAGAATACTTTATACTTATACTTAACAATAACGTTTTCACCTCTATTATTTTATTTTTTTCTCCTCTTCAAATTCAAATTGGTGTACTATTTATACAAATAAAATATGCAAGTCATTGCAAGGTAATTCTATTGCGAAAATAAATCTCACGGTAGAATTGTCCACTTGCACAAATTTATGAATTGGCTGTTAATTGATTTCCGTTCGCTAGTATGGGAAATCAATTAGCCAAAATTGCATATTGTATCTATATGTGTATATATTTTTTATACACATATTGTTTGACTGTAAAAAAAAAACCAAATGCTAAAATCAGGTATCGGCTTGAATAAATATTACTATTCAAATAAAACAAATGTTTTTTATTTTTAATTTAATTTTATTGTATCTTTTTATTGTTTTCTTGTTCGTTTGTATGGTCTATATCAAGAGAAGGATGTATATCAACTGGCCAAGCAAACTATCATCGTCATCTTTTCTGTTCTTCAATAATTTACTATCCCCACTTCTCACCAATGACGTCAGTATAAAACTATAATAATTTATATCCAATATAGTATATTGTTATATATTGTATATTATGTTTTGAAGGTGTTCTCTGCTATATGGTATGACGTAGAGATTTACACTCGTGGTAATAGTGTAAATCACCTTAACACGTATGTATTCCTAAAATAATAATGTTAGTTTGTTTACTCTAATGAACCAAATTCAATCCATAGTGAGAATTTGATTGCTTTAACTAATTACTTGTATTAGCTACTCATGAATTCCAATGAATTCCTTATATGTATTGCTTCTTCATATGAATCATAGTTTTATATGCTATCATATGAACACAAGCAGATACGACTGTTCACACAATATGTTGTATATATTCTGTGAGACAGATAATAGCCTAGCATTGTGTATCTATGCTATGCCCTCATCATTCATGCAAGTTTCATTGGAAAATCCCAGTACACAGCAATTGATATTGTGTGTACTGAACATATTTCCCCCCAGAAAACTGCAAGTTATAGTGATATCTAACACAGAGGTTAGTTAGTCGACTATTTAATAATGTGCAATGGTTTTGTATTTCATCAATTTATTGTAATTAAATTTTATAATTAGAAATAAACTAAAAGATATAATGATATCTTAGATAAAAATATAAATTATAACTATAATGAATAGGAAAATATAATATAATGTAATAAATTTCAGATTTAATCTTCAATTTTCCATTGGTAACGGGCACAATTTATTGATTGACCGCTTGAATATGCCTCTTATAGTGAATACCTCCACAACTCTTACCTTATTATCCATACCTGGGAATAATTTTGATACTCGACCTAAAAGCCACTGTCGTGGTGGTAGGTTTTCTTCCTTTAATAATACTAATTGGTTCATCTGGATATTATGCTTTGTTTTTTGCCATTTTGTTTTTTGTTGTAATAAATTAAGGTATTCTATAGACCAACGCTTCCAGAAATGTTGATGCATTCTTGTTATCAATTGCCATCTTTTTAACCGGTTTAATTTGATTGTTTCTAGGTTAGGTTCTGGTAGTGCTACAATCACATCACCTATTAAAAAATGTGCTGGTGTTAATGCTACCATATCGTTAGGATCACTGCTTATTGGTGTTATCGGTCTGGAATTGACGGTGCCTTCTATTTCTACCAATAGTGTATGTAATTCCTCATGAGTTGGATAACTTGATTTTAAGATCCTATTTATGTGGTATTTGACAGTTTTAACTGCCGCCTCCCAAATTCCACCAAAATGTGGTGAAGCAGGAGGAATAAATTTCCAATTTATGCTTTCTAATACACATTTAGCTTGAATTTCTAGCTGAATATTTTGTTGTAAAAATTGGTTAATATGTACGTTTAATTTTTTGCGTGTGCCAACAAAGTTCGTAGCATTATCACTGTATATTGTCTCTGGTTTACCTCTTCTACTGACAAATCTCTTTAATGCTGCCATAAACGAATCAGCACTAAGATCATTGACTAATTCGATATGAATAGCCTTTGTTGCTAAACAAATGAATATTGAAATATACACCTTCAATAATGTTTTTGTTCTGATTAAAGGTTTTATTTTAAACGGTCCACAGAAATCTACGCCTGAATTATAAAATGGTCTAGCCATTGACACACGCTCCTTTGGGAGATTTCCCATTTGTTGAATAGCCGTAATTGGATTGCTTTTGAAACACGTTACACACTTATGTAATTCTTTTCTAATTATCTCCCTACCGGATATTGGCCAATATTCCTGCCTCATATTAGCAAGTACTAACGCTGGACCAGCATGTAATAATTGATGATGATAATGCCAAACCAGCATTGTTGTTAGCGGATGTTTCTTTGGTAATAACACGGGATGTTTGATTGAATAACTTAAATTTACATTTGCTAAACGTCCCCCCACACGTATGATATTGTTCTTATCCAGAAATAACGCCAATGAAACTAAGTTAGCCTTCAACGAATTGCTTGAAATTGATCCGTCCTTTAAACATTTCAGTTCCTCTTGAAAACATTGATATTGAACTATTTTGATTAATATCATTTTTGAATTGAATAACTGCTCTGTATTTAAATATTGTGTTTTTATCGATTGCTTTCGGCATCTTGCAATAAATTTTTGACAATATGCCATTACTCTGACGGTTTTCGTATATGTGCTACACCTACTAAAAATAACAAATTCCGTTATTGAAGTGGTATTCGCCGTAAGCTTGATTATCTTCCGTTCAGGTAGTTGATCTTCATTCAATGTCTGAATTGATGTATTGTTATAAATACCTTCCCTTTCGTATAGAAATTCTGGGCCTATCCACCACATATTACACTTCATCAAATCTTTTGCATGCATCCCTCTGGATAAATGGTCTGCTGGATTATTTTTTGTGGTAACATGATGCCAAGAAGCAATATCCGTTAGTGTTTGAATTTCTGATACTCTATTCGACACATATGTTTGAAACTTATATGATTCCGCCCTTATCCAATGCCACACTATAGTCGAATCAGTCCATAATTTAGTTTGATATGATACCCCTTGGAATGCCTGTTTAATTGTTTGATACAGCTTTGCCAATAATAATGCGGCACAAAGTTCCAATCGAGGAATTGATGTATGTTTTAGCGGAGCAATTCTTGACTTGGAGCATAACATTTGTACGTTTAAATTTAATCTACTATAACTTTTTATATAAAATACTGCTCCATAACCATGTTCTGACGCATCGCAAAAACCGTGCAATTCTATTTTAATCATGGCTTCTAATGATGATATGTTTCTGGGTATTTGCATTTCATTACAAAGTGCTACTTCTTTCAAAAAACGCTGCCATACCGTTTCTAAATTGGTAGGAAGTTTATCGTCCCAGCCTATGTCCGCTCTCCATAAATCTTGCATTATTAATTTTGCCTTAAATATGACTGGGCCAATTAATCCTAAGGGATCGTAAAATTTAGCAATTTGCGACATTACCTTACGCTTAGTCCATTCTTGATGTTTATCGAAACATAATTTAAACTTAAAAATGTCTGATGAAGGATTCCAATATACACCTAAGGTCTTAACTTGTTCGTCTTCAAAATGATTGTTATTGTTTGATGAATTAAATTCCTGTATGTTACTGTGCATTTTATGAAGTTCGAAACCCCCTTCATTCATTAAATTTTCTATATCGGCCTTTAATCCTTTAATTTCGCATAAAGAATTACTTCCTGTGATGACGTCATCCATATAAAAATCCCGTATCACAACTTCACTTGCATTAGGTTATTTATCTCTGGAAAGCGTAGCTAGTTTTTGCAAGGTTTTGACTGCCAAATATGGGGCACAAGCTGTACCATAGGTTACTGTTGTTAAATTGTATATTTTTAAAACTTCATTTTCATTTGATCTCCAAAGAATTTTTTGGTATTGATAATCACATTTTGCTATATTTATTTGTCTGAACATTTTTTTGATATCTGCTGTAATTACATATTTGTACATTCTGAATCGTAACATAATGTTGAACAAATCTTCTTGAAGCCTTGGACCAATATGTATACAATCGTTTAATGACAACTTATTAACTGTATTACAGGAAGCGTCGAAAACTACTCTTAACTTTGTAGACACGTTTTGAGGTTTTAATACACCGTGATGTGGTATAAAATATCCAGATTTATTTTGGTCTTCATCTAATATCATATGACCAAGTTCCAGATATTCATTCATGAAATTCACATACATTTTTTTAAATTCTACATCCTTCTTAAATTTGATTTCTATGCTTAAAAAACGGTTAACTGCAATTTGAAAATTATTACTCAATTGAGTAATATCAATATTCGATTTCCATGGTAACTTCACAATAAATCTACCATCGCTTGCTCTTTCAAATGAATCTTCATATAATCGTTCACATTCTTTATCGACTATAGATAACGGTTTTTTATTTTCATTAACCTCTTCACATTCCCAAAATAATCTTATTGTTTTATTTAAATTTGACAGTGTGTCTGGATCCCACGTTTCGTTTATTTTTGTATTTAAATGGCAACTTAACTGATTTAATTTGTCATAGTTTAAATCGCCCTTTATGGATCCTGCTACAATCCACCCGAACATTGTTTTGTATAGTTTTGGTAAATGGTTGTCCAGATTAATTTTATCATCTAAAAGTATTTGATAGCATATTTCAGCGCCTAATAACACATCTATTTTTGATGATATGTTAAAATTTGGATCAGCTAACGTTACGTGTGATGGAATTTTCCATTTAATTATATCAAATGATTGTTGTGGAAGATTATCCGTGATATGTTTTAACACCAAAAAATTTAACTTTACTTGCAGTTGATCATCTTGACTATTTACGACGCACTGCACTCCACTGTTAATAGCGCTTGCTTTACTATTTATAGAAGAAACTTGTACCATTACTCTATATTTGTTCATATTCAATAAATGTGTTATGTCATTCCGTATAAAGTTGGCTTGAGAACCAGAATCCAGCAAAGCTCTACATATGCCGACTTCACCGGTATTGCTAATTAGTTTTATATTGGTTGTAGCGAGTATCGTTGTATTGGATGTTGGGACTTTTAAAAGTCATAATTGTGGATCTTTAACAGGATTCAAATTTTCTTTAATGTAATTATTCTCAATTCGACGACGTTTTGTGGATGATGTGCAGGCTGACAACACCGTTATATCATTTTTATGTATTAATGTATGATGAGCTTTGTTACAATTCCGGCATTTTGATGATTTGCATGATGACACAGTATGTCCAGCCTTTAGGCAGTTAAAGCATAGTTTATTCTTTTTTATTGCAATAATTTTATTGTCATGTGATAATTTTATAAAATTTCCGCATTTATATATGGAATGTGCTTGCTGACAATATTCACATTTTATGTTTGTATTTAATGCCGTATTAGCGAAGATTCGTTTATGAACGTTGCTTTTATTAATGTTTGGATTTCCTTTATCTAAGGTTTCAAGGGCGTCACAACGTTTATTTACATATATTTTGAATTCCTTTAATGTAGGTTGTTCAGCCTCATTGGTTAACTCCCAAAATCTTCGTGTTGCTGGATCCAATTTCGATACTAAAATGTGTATTATTAAAACATCCCATTGGTCTACAGGTAAATTCAATGTTTTGAGAGAATCAATGTGTTTGATAGCGTTCTCCAATAAATTCCGCAAATCATAAAAATTTTCTCTTTTTAAAGGTTCCAAATCAAAAAAGGATTTCAAATGTTGTTGTATTAATAATTTTTTGTTATTATATCGAGTAGTTAATAAACTCCAGGCAATGTTATAATTCGCACTTGTTAATGGTAACGAGTTTATAATATTCAATGCTGAATCAAATAAAGACGTTTTTAAATAATTGAATTTATCCACATCACCCAAGTTAATGTTGTTATGTACCATTGATAAAAATGAATCATGAAAACTCTGCCATTTATCAAACTCACCATTAAATGTAGGTAACTTGATTCTTGGTAATTGTATGTGCTGATATGAATTACTGTTCACACTTACATTTCTGGTAGTTTCTTGTTGTATCATTGTTGATGATCTTAACGGTTGTTCATGATTCATATTTATTAATTTCGTAGCCAACGCTTTTCCTTTATAAAATGATTCTTCAAAATCATTTTGTTGTTGGGGATGTAAAGTAACATCAACTCCAGAAAGCTTTCCTATAATTTTGTAAAATCTTTTATCTAGATTTTTGAAGCTGTCATATCTTGCCGACAACTCGTCTAAATCATAACCCTCCAACATTATTATATCTAGAAAACGGTTTGCCCGATTGATAATTTCGTCCTTTTCCGCAATCAGCTTCTTAATTTTGTGATTTTCCATTATTTTTATTGTTTAGTCACACTAATAAATGTCTTATGTATTTTTACACAAAATGATGAAATGATTTATTTTTTTTTTACGTATATTACGTATATGTGTGCGCAAAAAAAAAAAATATATATATATCTACCACTACACACGACAATAATAAACAACGTTTTAGTTTTCTCGAATATACGAATATATTTTTATTTTATTTTTTTTTTTTATTTTTATATATATAACGCAACACACAAATATAATATAAAACTCGTTTTTTTTGTTTTTTTTTTTTTTGTTAATATGACGCCGCATAGAGATATGTTAATTTTTTTTGTTATCACTCACTTCACTTCAATTTATATGCAGCATAAAGTTAAAATATATAAATTTAAATGAAAATTATTAGTTTTTTTTTGTATATATTTATCACCCGAGATACCTTCCTTTATGGATCATTTAGATCCGGCTCGAAGGACCAATGTTTGACTGTAAAAAAAAACCAAATGCTAAAATCAGGTATCGGCTTGAATAAATATTACTATTCAAATAAAACAAATGTTTTTTATTTTTAATTTAATTTTATTGTATCTTTTTATTGTTTTCTTGTTCGTTTGTATGGTCTATATCAAGAGAAGGATGTATATCAACTGGCCAAGCAAACTATCATCGTCATCTTTTCTGTTCTTCAATAATTTACTATCCCCACTTCTCACCAATGACGTCAGTATAAAACTATAATAATTTATATCCAATATAGTATATTGTTATATATTGTATATTATGTTTTGAAGGTGTTCTCTGCTATATGGTATGACGTAGAGATTTACACTCGTGGTAATAGTGTAAATCACCTTAACACGTATGTATTCCTAAAATAATAATGTTAGTTTGTTTACTCTAATGAACCAAATTCAATCCATAGTGAGAATTTGATTGCTTTAACTAATTACTTGTATTAGCTACTCATGAATTCCAATGAATTCCTTATATGTATTGCTTCTTCATATGAATCATAGTTTTATATGCTATCATATGAACACAAGCAGATACGACTCTTCACACAATATGTTGTATATATTCTGTGAGACAGATAATAGCCTAGCATTGTGTATCTATGCTATGCCCTCATCATTCATGCAAGTTTCATTGGAAAATCCCAGTACACAGCAATTGATATTGTCTGTACTGAACACATATATTTTTTCCTTCAATTTTTTAATTGTTGACACCAATTAACAAAATTGCATTTTTTTTATTTATTATTATTTATTTATTTTATTTATTATTATATTTATTTATTTTAAAAAAAAAAATCAAATTAATTACTACGGAAATGCATATATGTAATAGGAGTATTTTGGTTAACATATGCATTTTATATGTTATATATACATTACTTATTATGAACATATTAATTTATTATTAATAATTTTTTATACATAGATATATTTAAATTTGTTAATTGCTGTCACGGGACACCAATTAACAAAATTGCATTTATTATTTCCTATGCATAAAAAAACGTACAATATATAATAATAACAAAAAAAAAAATAACTTAATAAAAAAACGGCATTATAATTTGATAACCGTGTATCAAAATTATAATATGTGGGATTTTGCGGTACATAAATTAAATGGTATGGGAATTATTGACGTTATATGGTGAGATGAAGAATCTGTCATATAACATGCAATTTTATTTTTTGAAACATTTTCCATATAAAATACATGAAAAATTAATATTTTTCGGAAAATTCTCACTTTTGACAAAGTCTGTCCAAGGAAACCTATCCTAATATTTAACACAGATGATTTTTAATGCGTTAGGAATTATTTTTAAATTGTTAATTTTTGAAAATGTACCAAAAGAAACCAAAACAGTTAATTTGAAAACTTTAAATGGAAGTTTTTAATAGAATCTATTAAAGAAACTTCCAATAAATTACAAAACAAAACGAAACGAAATAAAAAAAAAAACTTTTCTAAATCACACAATTTTTATATTTGAATTTTATTTTATTTTTTAAAAATTTTATTCGGAGCACAAACCAACACTAACCATTAAACAATTCGTAACCATATCAAAATCTAAACTAAAACTGCTTCTGCTAAATGAAATGAAAATGATTTTAAAAATAATATTTTTGCAATGCTTTTATTTTATTCAGACTACTGCGTTCTGGGGGTTTGAAAAGTATGTTGTGAAAAAATGTTGATGATTTGATTTTCAATGATTTAATGTTAATTTTGAGATTGTATTTGTAAAAAAAAAAGAAAAAAACGGGGGGCTTTTTTTTTTTAAATTGAGCTTTTTTATTCAAATGGAAAAACAAAAATTACTCTTTTCACTAAATGATGTTTTGGTTGTTGTGCTTTGCTTTGAATAATAATTAGTCTTCATTTTTTTTCATTATTTTCAGCGTCGTCGTCGTCGTCTTCATCATCATCATCATCATGGTGGCCATTTTCATTTTGTCTTTGTCTTTGTCATTTCATTATCGTCATTTAAAATGCCCGCAAATACAAACGCGATATTATAAAAATGAACTTAATTAGATTTTAGAATTTAACGGTTATGGCATGGGTTTTTTTTATGTGTTTGGCCGAGACAGAGACGACGACGAAGTGGAGGTTAGACGACAATATGGAAGTTAGACGAAGAACGACGACGACATGGAGGTTAGAGTTCAAAAGTGGAAGAAGGGAAAGGTACAATATTTTTTTTTTTTCATATAGAAGAAAATGAAATGAATTTGTGTGTGTGTGTGTGTGTGTATGTGTGTGTGTGTGTGTGTGTGTGTGTTAGAGTTTTTTTTTTTACTTTAAAGTCGTAAAATATCGTTTAAATATCGTTTTTTTTTTTTTTACGTTAAAAATCGTTTTATGTTATAGATAAGAAATAGAAAAAAAAAAACGTATTTTTTAATTTTTTCGTGGTTCGCGGATTGCAAAAAGGAGTTTCTTTTTTTTGTGGGATGATGTTTAATGCGTTAGGAATGTCTGGTGAGAATTTCCCAGAGATTTGTTAAGGAATTTTCCAAGAAATCGACGTTACAAATTAAATTGGTGAAATTTTCCATATAAAATACATGCAAATATCAGGGAAATTCTCGAAAAACTCACAATTTCCGGTAAGTCCGTTCAAGGAAATCTGTCGAAATATTTTACAATGACTGTTGTTTAATGTGTTACGGAGGTCTAATAAAATTTTCGCAATGATTCGTTAAAGAATTTCCAAGAAATTTCACTCACAAACGGATTTGATAAAATTTTCCATATAAAATACATTAAAAATCACTTCACTTTTGGAAAATTCTCACTTTGGACTAAATCCGTCCAAGGAAACCTATCCTAATATTAAACACAGATGATGTTTAATGTGTTACGAATGTCTGATAACAATTTCAAAACGATTTATATAAGAATTTCCACGAAATTCCACTCGCAAACTGATTTTGTAAAATTTTCCATATAAAATACGTTAAAAATCACTTCTATTTGGGAAAATTTTCACTTTTGACTAAATCCGTCCAAGGAAAGCTATCACAATATTTAACACAGATGTTGTTTAATGCATTACGAACGTCTAATAAAATTTTCCCAACGATTCGTTAATGAATTTCCAAGAAATCCCAATCACAAATTGATTTGATAAAATTTTCCATGAAAAATCACTTCTAGTTTGGAAAATTCTCACTTTTGACTAAATCCGTCCAAGGAAACCTATCCTAATATTTAACACAGATGATGTTTAATGCGTAAGGAATGTCTAATAAAATTTTCCCAATGATTTGTCAATGAATTTTCAAGAAAGCTCACTCAAATTTTCGCAATGATTCGTTAAAGAATTTCCAAGAAATTTCACTCACAAACGGATTTGATAAAATTTTCCATATAAAATACGTTAAAAATCACTTCTATTTGGGAAAATTTTCACTTTTGACTAAATCCGTCCAAGGAAACCTATCATAATATTTAACACAGATGTTGTTTAATGCATTACGAAGGTCTAATAAAATTTTCCCAACGATTCGTTAAAGAATTTCCAAGAAATCCCAATCACAAATTGATTTTGGTAAAATTTTCAATATAAAATCACTTCACTTTTGGAAAATTCTCACTTTTGACTAAATCCGTCCAAGGAAACCTATCCTAATATTTAACACAGATGATGTTTAATGTGTTACGAATGTCTGATAACAATTTCAAAACGATTTATATAAGAATTTCCACGAAATTCCACTCACAAACTGATTTTGTAAAATTTTCCATATAAAATACGTTAAAAATCACTTCTATTTGGGAAAATTTTCACTTTTGACTAAATCCGTCCAAGGAAACCTATCATAATATTTAACACATATGTTGTTTAATGCATTACGAACGTCTAATAAAATTTTCCCAACGATTCGTTAATGAATTTCCAAGAAATCCCAATCACAAATTGATTTGATAAAATTTTCCATGAAAAATCACTTCTAGTTTGGAAAATTCTCACTTTTGACTAAATCCGTCCAAGGAAACCTATCCTAATATTTAACACAGATGATGTTTAATGCGTAAGGAATGTATAATAAAATTTTCCCAATGATTTGTCAATGAATTTTCAAGAAAGCTCACTCAAATTTTCGCAATGATTCGTTAAAGAATTTCCAAGAAATTTCACTCACAAACGGATTTGATAAAATTTTCCATATAAAATACGTTAAAAATCACTTCTATTTGGGAAAATTTTCACTTTTGACTAAATCCGTCCAAGGAAACCTATCATAATATTTAACACAGATGTTGTTTAATGCATTACGAAGGTCTAATAAAATTTTCCCAACGATTCGTTAAAGAATTTCCAAGAAATCCCAATCACAAACTGATTTTGGTAAAATTTTCAATATAAAATCACTTCACTTTCGGAAAATTCTCACTTTTGACCAAATCCGTCCAAGGAAACCTATAATAATATTTAGCACAGATGATGTTTAATGTGTTACGAATGTCTGATGACAATTTCAAAACGATTTATATAAGAATTTCCAAGAAATCTCACTCACAAACTGATTTTGAAACATTTTCCATATAAAATACATGAAAAATTAATATTTTTCGGAAAATTCTCACTTTTGACAAAGTCTGTCCAAGGAAACCTATCCTAATATTTAACACAGATGATGTTTAATGCGTTAGGAATTATTTTTAAATTGTTTATTTTTGAAAATGTACCAAAAGAAACCAAAACAGTTAATTTGAAAACTTTAAATAGAAGTTTTTAATAGAATCTATTAAAGAAACTTCCAATAAATTACAAAACAAAACGAAACGAAATAAAAAAAAAACTTTTCTAAATCACACAATTTTTATATTTGAATTTTATTTTATTTTTTAAAAATTTTATTCGGAGCACAAACCAACACTAACCATTAAACAATTCGTAACCATATCAAAATCTAAACTAAAACTGCTTCTGCTAAATGAAATGAAAATGATTTTAAAAATAATATTTTTGCAATGCTTTTATTTTATTCAGACTACTGCGTTCTGTGGGTTTAAAAAGTATGTTGTGAAAAAATGTTGATGATTTGATTTTCAATGATTTAATGTTAATTTTGAGATTGTATTTGTAAAAAAAAAAAAGAAAAAAACGGGGGGCTTTTTTTTTTAAATTGAGCTTTTTTATTCAAATGGAAAAACAAAAATTACCCTTTTCACTAAATGATGTTTTGGTTGTTGTGCTTTGCTTTGAATAATAATTAGTCTTCATTTTTTTTCATTATTTTCAGCGTCGTCGTCGTCTTCATCGTCTTCATCATCGTCTTCATCATTAATTAATTTTAATGTCCTCATCGTCGTCGTCGTCGTTTTCGTCGTCGCGTCGTCGTCGTCGTCTTCATCATCATCATCATCATCATGGTGGCCATTTTCATTTTGTCTTTGTCTTTGTCATTTCATTATCGTCATTTAAAATGCTTGCAAATACAAACGCGTTATTATAAAAATGAATTTAATTAGATTTTAGAATTTAACGGTTATGGCATGGGTTTTTTTTATGTGTTTGGCCGAGACGGAGACGACGACGACATGGAGGTTAGAGTTCAAAAGTGGAAGAAGGGAAAGGTACAATATTTTTTTTTTTCATATAGAAGAAAATGAAATGAATGTGTGTGTGTGTGTGTGTGTGTGTGTGTGTGTGTGTGTGTGTGTGTGTGTGTGTGTGTGTGTGTGTGCGTGTGTGTGTGTGTGTGTGTGCGTGTGTGTGTTAGAGGTTTTTTTTTCTTACTTTAAAGTCGTAAAATATCGTTTAAAATCGTTTAAATATCGTTTTTTTTTACTTTAAATCGTTTTATGTTATATATAAGAAACAGAAAAAAAAAAAAAACGTATTTTTTAATTTTTTCGTGGTTCGCGGATTGCAAAAAGGAGTTTCTTTATTTTGTTGGGATGATGTTTAATGCGTTAGGAATATCTGGTGAGAATTTCCCAGAGATTTGTTAAGGAATTTTCCAAGAAATCGACGTTACAAATTAAATTGGTGAAATTTTCCATATAAAATACATGCAAATATCAGGGAAATTCTCGAAAAACTCACAATTTCCGGTAAGTCCGTTCAAGGAAATCTGTCGAAATATTTTACAATGACTGTTGTTTAATGTGTTACGGAGGTCTAATAAAATTTTCGCAATGATTCGTTAAAGAATTTCCAAGAAATTTCACTCACAAACGGATTTGATAAAATTTTCCATATAAAATACATTAAAAATCACTTCACTTTGGAAAATTCTCACTTTTGACTAAATCCGTCCAAGGAAACCTATCATAATATTTAACACAGATGTTGTTTAATGCATTACGAAGGTCTAATAAAATTTTCCCAACGATTCGTTAAAGAATTTCCAAGAAATCCCAATCACAAACTGATTTTGGTAAAATTTTCAATATAAAATCACTTCACTTTCGGAAAATTCTTACTTTTGACCAAATCCGTCCAAGGAAACCTATAATAATATTTAGCACAGATGATGTTTAATGTGTTACGAATGTCTGATGACAATTTCAAAACGATTTATATAAGAATTTCCAAGAAATCTCACTCACAAACTGTTGAGGGTCCCACCTCAACCTTCTCCAATTGAAACATTATTTTTTTTATTTGTGTTGTTAACTATAAATTTATTTTATTAAACTTCTTATTACTTATACTTAGAATACTTATACTTAACAATAATGTTTTTTCTTCCATTATTTTATTTTTTTTCCCCTTTAAATTAAAATTGGTGTACTATTTATACAAATAAAATATGCAAGTCATTGCAAGACAATTCTATTGCGAAAATAAATCTCACGGTAGAATTGTCCACTTGCACAAATTTATGAATTGGCTGTTAATTGATTTCCGTTCGCTAGTATGGGAAATCAATTAGCCAAAATTCCATATTGTATCTATATGTGTATATATTTTTTATACACATATATTTTTTCCTTCAATTTTTTAATTGTTGACACCAATTAACAAAATTGCATTTTTTTTATTTATTATTTATTTTAAAAAAAAAAATCAAATTAATTACTACGGAAATGCATATATGTAATAGGAGTATTTTGGTTAACATATGCATTTTATATGTTATATATATATTACTTATTATGAACATATTAATTTATTATTAATAATTTTTTATACATAGACATATTTAAATTTGTTAATTGCTGTCACGGGACACCAATTAACAAAATTGCATTTATTATTTCCTATGCATAAAAAAAAACGTACAATATATAATAATAACAAAAAAAAAAATAACTTAATAAAAAAAACGGCATTATAATTTGATAACCGTGTATCAAAATTATAATATGTGGGATTTTGCGGTACATAAATTATATGGTATGGGAATTATTGACGTTATATGGTGAGATGAAGAATCTGTCATATAACATGCAATTTTATTTTTTGAAACATTTTCCATATAAAATACATGAAAAATTAATATTTTTCGGAAAATTCTCACTTTTGACAAAGTCTGTCCAAGGAAACCTATCCTAATATTTAACACAGATGATGTTTAATGCGTTAGGAATTATTTTTAAATTGTTTATTTTTGAAAATGTACCAAAAGAAACCAAAACAGTTAATTTGAAAACTTTAAATAGAAGTTTTTAATAGAATCTATTAAAGAAACTTCCAATAAATTACAAAACAAAACAAAACGAAATAAAAAAAAAAACTTTTCTAAATCACACAATTTTTATATTTGAATTTTATTTTATTTTTTAAAAATTTTATTCGGAGCACAAACCAACACTAACCATTAAACAATTCGTAACCATATCAAAATCTAAACTAAAACTGCTTCTGCTAAATGAAATGAAAATGATTTTAAAAATAATATTTTTGCAATGCTTTTATTTTATTCAGACTACTGCGTTCTGTGGGTTTAAAAAGTATGTTGTGAAAAAATGTTGATGATTTGATTTTCAATGATTTAATGTTAATTTTGAGATTGTATTTGTAAAAAAAAAAAAGAAAAAAACGGGGGGCTTTTTTTTTTAAATTGAGCTTTTTTATTCAAATGGAAAAACAAAAATTACCCTTTTCACTAAATGATGTTTTGGTTGTTGTGCTTTGCTTTGAATAATAATTAGTCTTCATTTTTTTTCATTATTTTCAGCGTCGTCGTCGTCTTCATCGTCTTCATCATCGTCTTCATCATTAATTAATTTTAATGTCCTCATCGTCGTCGTCGTCGTTTTCGTCGTCGCGTCGTCGTCGTCGTCTTCATCATCATCATCATCATCATGGTGGCCATTTTCATTTTGTCTTTGTCTTTGTCATTTCATTATCGTCATTTAAAATGCTTGCAAATACAAACGCGTTATTATAAAAATGAATTTAATTAGATTTTAGAATTTAACGGTTATGGCATGGGTTTTTTTTATGTGTTTGGCCGAGACGGAGACGACGACGACATGGAGGTTAGAGTTCAAAAGTGGAAGAAGGGAAAGGTACAATATTTTTTTTTTTCATATAGAAGAAAATGAAATGAATGTGTGTGTGTGTGTGTGTGTGTGTGTGTGTGTGTGTGTGTGTGTGTGTGTGTGTGTGTGTGTGTGCGTGTGTGTGTGTGTGTGTGTGCGTGTGTGTGTTAGAGGTTTTTTTTTCTTACTTTAAAGTCGTAAAATATCGTTTAAAATCGTTTAAATATCGTTTTTTTTTTACTTTAAATCGTTTAATGTTATATATAAGAAACAGAAAAAAAAAAAAACGTATTTTTTAATTTTTTCGTGGTTCGCGGATTGCAAAAAGGAGTTTCTTTATTTTGTTGGGATGATGTTTAATGCGTTAGGAATATCTGGTGAGAATTTCCCAGAGATTTGTTAAGGAATTTTCCAAGAAATCGACGTTACAAATTAAATTGGTGAAATTTTCCATATAAAATACATGCAAATATCAGGGAAATTCTCGAAAAACTCACAATTTCCGGTAAGTCCGTTCAAGGAAATCTGTCGAAATATTTTACAATGACTGTTGTTTAATGTGTTACGGAGGTCTAATAAAATTTTCGCAATGATTCGTTAAAGAATTTCCAAGAAATTTCACTCACAAACGGATTTGATAAAATTTTCCATATAAAATACATTAAAAATCACTTCACTTTTGGAAAATTCTCACTTTTGACTAAATCCGTCCAAGGAAACCTATCCTAATATTAAACACAGATGATGTTTAATGTGTTACGAATGTCTGATAACAATTTCAAAACGATTTATATAAGAATTTCCACGAAATTCCACTCGCAAACTGATTTTGTAAAATTTTCCATATAAAATACGTTAAAAATCACTTCTATTTGGGAAAATTTTCACTTTTGACTAAATCCGTCCAAGGAAACCTATCACAATATTTAACACAGATGTTGTTTAATGCATTACGAACGTCTAATAAAATTTTCCCAACGATTCGTTAATGAATTTCCAAGAAATCCCAATCACAAATTGATTTGATAAAATTTTCCATGAAAAATCACTTCTAGTTTGGAAAATTCTCACTTTTGACTAAATCCGTCCAAGGAAACCTATCCTAATATTTAACACAGATGATGTTTAATGCGTAAGGAATGTCTAATCAAATTTTCCCAATGATTTGTCAATGAATTTTCAAGAAAGCTCACTCAAATTTTCGCAATGATTCGTTAAAGAATTTCCAAGAAATTTCACTCACAAACGGATTTGATAAAATTTTCCATATAAAATACGTTAAAAATCACTTCTATTTGGGAAAATTTTCACTTTTGACTAAATCCGTCCAAGGAAACCTATCATAATATTTAACACAGATGTTGTTTAATGCATTACGAAGGTCTAATAAAATTTTCCCAACGATTCGTTAAAGAATTTCCAAGAAATCCCACTCACAAACTGATTTTGGTAAAATTTTCAATATAAAATCACTTCACTTTCGGAAAATTCTCACTTTTGACCAAATCCGTCCAAGGAAACCTATAATAATATTTAGCACAGATGATGTTTAATGTGTTACGAATGTCTGATGACAATTTCAAAACGATTTATATAAGAATTTCCAAGAAATCTCACTCACAAACTGATTTTGAAACATTTTCCATATAAAATACATGAAAAATTAATATTTTTCGGAAAATTCTCACTTTTGACAAAGTCTGTCCAAGGAAACCTATCCTAATATTTAACACAGATGATGTTTAATGCGTTAGGAATTATTTTTAAATTGTTTATTTTTGAAAATGTACCAAAAGAAACCAAAACAGTTAATTTGAAAACTTTAAATAGAAGTTTTTAATAGAATCTATTAAAGAAACTTCCAATAAATTACAAAACAAAACGAAACGAAATAAAAAAAAAACTTTTCTAAATCACACAATTTTTATATTTGAATTTTATTTTATTTTTTAAAAATTTTATTCGGAGCACAAACCAACACTAACCATTAAACAATTCGTAACCATATCAAAATCTAAACTAAAACTGCTTCTGCTAAATGAAATGAAAATGATTTTAAAAATAATATTTTTGCAATGCTTTTATTTTATTCAGACTACTGCGTTCTGTGGGTTTAAAAAGTATGTTGTGAAAAAATGTTGATGATTTGATTTTCAATGATTTAATGTTAATTTTGAGATTGTATTTGTAAAAAAAAAAAAGAAAAAAACGGGGGGCTTTTTTTTTTAAATTGAGCTTTTTTATTCAAATGGAAAAACAAAAATTACCCTTTTCACTAAATGATGTTTTGGTTGTTGTGCTTTGCTTTGAATAATAATTAGTCTTCATTTTTTTTCATTATTTTCAGCGTCGTCGTCGTCTTCATCGTCTTCATCATCGTCTTCATCATTAATTAATTTTAATGTCCTCATCGTCGTCGTCGTCGTTTTCGTCGTCGCGTCGTCGTCGTCGTCTTCATCATCATCATCATCATCATGGTGGCCATTTTCATTTTGTCTTTGTCTTTGTCATTTCATTATCGTCATTTAAAATGCTTGCAAATACAAACGCGTTATTATAAAAATGAATTTAATTAGATTTTAGAATTTAACGGTTATGGCATGGGTTTTTTTTATGTGTTTGGCCGAGACGGAGACGACGACGACATGGAGGTTAGAGTTCAAAAGTGGAAGAAGGGAAAGGTACAATATTTTTTTTTTTCATATAGAAGAAAATGAAATGAATGTGTGTGTGTGTGTGTGTGTGTGTGTGTGTGTGTGTGTGTGTGTGTGTGTGTGTGTGGCTGTGTGTGTGTGTTAGAGGTTTTTTTTTCTTACTTTAAAGTCGTAAAATATCGTTTAAAATCGTTTAAATATCGTTTTTTTTTACTTTAAATCGTTTTGTGTTATATATAAGAAACAGAAAAAAAAAAAACGTATTTTTTAATTTTTTCGTGGTTCGCGGATTGCAAAAAGGAGTTTCTTTATTTTGTTGGGATGATGTTTAATGCGTTAGGAATGTCTGGTGAGAATTTCCCAGAGATTTGTTAAGGAATTTTCCAAGAAATCGACGTTACAAATTAAATTGGTGAAATTTTCCATATAAAATACATGCAAATATCAGGGAAATTCTCGAAAAACTCACAATTTCCGGTAAGTCCGTTCAAGGAAATCTGTCGAAATATTTTACAATGACTGTTGTTTAATATGTTACGGAGGTCTAATAAAATTTTCGCAATGATTCGTTAAAGAATTTCCAAGAAATTTCACTCACAAACGGATTTGATAAAATTTTCCATATAAAATACATTAAAAATCACTTCACTTTTGGAAAATTCTCACTTTTGACTAAATCCGTCCAAGGAAACCTATCATAATATTTAACACAGATGTTGTTTAATGCATTACGAAGGTCTAATAAAATTTTCCCAACGATTCGTTAAAGAATTTCCAAGAAATCCCAATCACAAACTGATTTTGGTAAAATTTTCAATATAAAATCACTTCACTTTCGGAAAATTCTCACTTTTGACCAAATCCGTCCAAGGAAACCTATAATAATATTTAGCACAGATGATGTTTAATGTGTTACGAATGTCTGATGACAATTTCAAAACGATTTATATAAGAATTTCCAAGAAATCTCACTCACAAACTGTTGAGGGTCCCACCTCAACCTTCTCCAATTGAAACATTATTTTTTTTATTTGTGTTGTTAACTATAAATTTATTTTATTAAACTTCTTATTACTTATACTTATTACTTATACTTAGAATACTTATACTTAACAATAATGTTTTTTCTTCCATTATTTTATTTTTTTTCCCCTTTAAATTAAAATTGGTGTACTATTTATACAAATAAAATATGCAAGTCATTGCAAGACAATTCTATTGCGAAAATAAATCTCACGGTAGAATTGTCCACTTGCACAAATTTATGAATTGGCTGTTAATTGATTTCCGTTCGCTAGTATGGGAAATCAATTAGCCAAAATTGCATATTGTATCTATATGTGTATATATTTTTTATACACATATATATTTTCTTCAATTTTTTAATTGTTGACACCGTACACAAATTAACAAAATTGCATTTTTTGTTTATTATTTATTTTAAAAAAAAAATCAAATTAATTACTACGGAAATGCATATATGTAATAGGAGTATTTTGGTGAACATATGCATTTTATATGTTATATATATATTACTTATTATGAACATATTAATTTATTATTAATAATTTTTTATACATAGATATATTTAAATTTGTTAATTGTTGTCACGGGACACCAATTAACAAAATTGCATTTATTATTTCCTATGCATAAAAAAACGTACAATATATAATAATAACAAAAAAAAAATAACTTAATAAAAAAAACGGCATTATAATTTGATAACCGTGTATCAAAATTATAATATGTGGGATTTTGCGGTACATAAATTATATGGTATGGGAATTATTAACGTTATATGGTGAGATGAAGAATCTGTCATATAACATGCAATTTTATTTTTTGAAACATTTTCCATATAAAATACATGAAAAATTAATATTTTTCGGAAAATTCTCACTTTTGACAAAGTCTGTCCAAGGAAACCTATCCTAATATTTAACACAGATGATGTTTAATGCGTTAGGAATTATTTTTAAATTGTTTATTTTTGAAAATGTACCAAAAGAAACCAAAACAGTTAATTTGAAAACTTTAAATAGAAGTTTTTAATAGAATCTATTAAAGAAACTTCCAATAAATTACAAAACAAAACGAAACGAAATAAAAAAAAAAACTTTTCTAAATCACACAATTTTTATATTTGAATTTTATTTTATTTTTTAAAAATTTTATTCGGAGCACAAACCAACACTAACCATTAAACAATTCGTAACCATATCAAAATCTAAACTAAAACTGCTTCTGCTAAATGAAATGAAAATGATTTTAAAAATAATATTTTTGCAATGCTTTTATTTTATTCAGACTACTGCGTTCTGGGGGTTTGAAAAGTATGTTGTGAAAAAATGTTGATGATTTGATTTTCAATGATTTAATGTTAATTTTGAGATTGTATTTGTAAAAAAAAAAAGAAAAAAACGGGGGGCTTTTTTTTTTAAATTGAGCTTTTTTATTCAAATGGAAAAACAAAAATTACTCTGTTCACTAAATGATGTTTTGGTTGTTGTGCTTTGCTTTGAATAATAATTAGTCTTCATTTTTTTTCATTATTTTCAGCGTCGTCGTCGTCGTCTTCATCATCATCATCATCATGGTGGCCATTTTCGTTTTGTCTTTGTCTTTGTCATTTCATTATCGTCATTTAAAATGCCGGAAATACAAACGCGATATTATAAAAATGAATTTAATTAGATTTTAGAATTTAACGGTTATGGCATGGGTTTTTTTTATGTGTTTGGCCGAGACGGAGACGACGACGAAGTGGAGGTTAGACGACAATATGGAAGTTAGACGACGAACGACGACGACTTGGAGGTTAGAGTTCAAAAGTGGAAGAAGGGAAAGGTACAATATTTTTTTTTTTTCATATAGAAGAAAATGAAATGAATTTGTGTGTGTGTGTGTGTGTGTGTGTGTGTGTGTGTGTGTGTGTGTGTGTGTGTGTGTGTGTTAGTGTTTTTTTTTTTACTTTAAAGTCGTAAAATATCGTTTAAAATCGTTTAAATATCGTTTTTTTTTTTTGTTACTTTAAAAATCGTTTTATGTTATGTATAAGAAATAGAAAAAAAAAAACGTATTTTTTAATTTTTTCGTGGTTCGCGGATTGCAAAAAGGAGTTTCTTTTTTTTGTGGGATGATGTTTAATGCGTTAGGAATGTCTGGTGAGAATTTCCCAGAGATTTGTTAAGGAATTTTCCAAGAAATCGACGTTACAAATTAAATTGGTGAATTTTTCCATATAAAATACGTTAAAAATCACTTCTATTTGGGAAAATTTTCACTTTTGACTAAATCCGTCCAAGGAAACCTATCACAATATTTAACACAGATGTTGTTTAATGCATTACGAACGTCTAATAAAATTTTCCCAACGATTCGTTAATGAATTTCCAAGAAATCCCAATCACAAATTGATTTGATAAAATTTTCCATGAAAAATCACTTCTAGTTTGGAAAATTCTCACTTTTGACTAAATCCGTCCAAGGAAACCTATCCTAATATTTAACACAGATGATGTTTAATGCGTAAGGAATGTCTAATAAAATTTTCCCAATGATTTGTCAATGAATTTTCAAGAAAGCTCACTCAAATTTTCGCAATGATTCGTTAAAGAATTTCCAAGAAATTTCACTCACAAACGGATTTGATAAAATTTTCCATATAAAATACGTTAAAAATCACTTCTATTTGGGAAAATTTTCACTTTTGACTAAATCCGTCCAAGGAAACCTATCATAATATTTAACACAGATGTTGTTTAATGCATTACGAAGGTCTAATAAAATTTTCCCAACGATTCGTTAAAGAATTTCCAAGAAATCCCAATCACAAACTGATTTTGGTAAAATTTTCAATATAAAATCACTTCACTTTCGGAAAATTCTCACTTTTGACCAAATCCGTCCAAGGAAACCTATAATAATATTTAGCACAGATGATGTTTAATGTGTTACGAATGTCTGATGACAATTTCAAAACGATTTATATAAGAATTTCCAAGAAATCTCACTCACAAACTGTTGAGGGTCCCACCTCAACCTTCTCCAATTGAAACATTATTTTTTTTATTTGTGTTGTTAACTATAAATTTATTTTATTAAACTTCTTATTACTTATACTTATTACTTATACTTAGAATACTTATACTTAACAATAATGTTTTTTCTTCCATTATTTTATTTTTTTCCCCTTTAAATTAAAATTGGTGTACTATTTATACAAATAAAATATGCAAGTCATTGCAAGACAATTCTATTGCGAAAATAAATCTCACGGTAGAATTGTCCACTTGCACAAATTTATGAATTGGCTGTTAATTGATTTCCGTTCGCTAGTATGGGAAATCAATTAGCCAAAATTGCATATTGTATCTATATGTGTATATATTTTTTATACACATATATATTTTCTTCAATTTTTTAATTGTTGACACCGTACACAAATTAACAAAATTGCATTTTTTGTTTATTATTTATTTTAAAAAAAAAATCAAATTAATTACTACGGAAATGCATATATGTAATAGGAGTATTTTGGTGAACATATGCATTTTATATGTTATATATATATTACTTATTATGAACATATTAATTTATTATTAATAATTTTTTATACATAGATATATTTAAATTTGTTAATTGTTGTCACGGGACACCAATTAACAAAATTGCATTTATTATTTCCTATGCATAAAAAAACGTACAATATATAATAATAACAAAAAAAAAATAACTTAATAAAAAAAACGGCATTATAATTTGATAACCGTGTATCAAAATTATAATATGTGGGATTTTGCGGTACATAAATTATATGGTATGGGAATTATTAACGTTATATGGTGAGATGAAGAATCTGTCATATAACATGCAATTTTATTTTTTGAAACATTTTCCATATAAAATACATGAAAAATTAATATTTTTCGGAAAATTCTCACTTTTGACAAAGTCTGTCCAAGGAAACCTATCCTAATATTTAACACAGATGATGTTTAATGCGTTAGGAATTATTTTTAAATTGTTTATTTTTGAAAATGTACCAAAAGAAACCAAAACAGTTAATTTGAAAACTTTAAATAGAAGTTTTTAATAGAATCTATTAAAGAAACTTCCAATAAATTACAAAACAAAACGAAACGAAATAAAAAAAAAAACTTTTCTAAATCACACAATTTTTATATTTGAATTTTATTTTATTTTTTAAAAATTTTATTCGGAGCACAAACCAACACTAACCATTAAACAATTCGTAACCATATCAAAATCTAAACTAAAACTGCTTCTGCTAAATGAAATGAAAATGATTTTAAAAATAATATTTTTGCAATGCTTTTATTTTATTCAGACTACTGCGTTCTGGGGGTTTGAAAAGTATGTTGTGAAAAAATGTTGATGATTTGATTTTCAATGATTTAATGTTAATTTTGAGATTGTATTTGTAAAAAAAAAAAGAAAAAAACGGGGGGCTTTTTTTTTTAAATTGAGCTTTTTTATTCAAATGGAAAAACAAAAATTACTCTGTTCACTAAATGATGTTTTGGTTGTTGTGCTTTGCTTTGAATAATAATTAGTCTTCATTTTTTTTCATTATTTTCAGCGTCGTCGTCGTCGTCTTCATCATCATCATCATCATGGTGGCCATTTTCGTTTTGTCTTTGTCTTTGTCATTTCATTATCGTCATTTAAAATGCCCGCAAATACAAACGCGATATTATAAAAATGAATTTAATTAGATTTTAGAATTTAACGGTTATGGCATGGGTTTTTTTTATGTGTTTGGCCGAGACGGAGACGACGACGAAGTGGAGGTTAGACGACAATATGGAAGTTAGACGACGAACGACGACGACTTGGAGGTTAGAGTTCAAAAGTGGAAGAAGGGAAAGGTACAATATTTTTTTTTTTTCATATAGAAGAAAATGAAATGAATTTGTGTGTGTGTGTGTGTGTGTGTGTGTGTGTGTGTGTGTGTGTGTGTGTGTTAGAGTTTTTTTTTTTACTTTAAAGTCGTAAAATATCGTTTAAAATCGTTTAAATATCGTTTTTTTTTTGTTACTTTAAAAATCGTTTTATGTTATGTATAAGAAATAGAAAAAAAAAACGTATTTTTTAATTTTTTCGTGGTTCGCGGATTGCAAAAAGGAGTTTCTTTTTTTTGTGGGATGATGTTTAATGCGTTAGGAATGTCTGGTGAGAATTTCCCAGAGATTTGTTAAGGAATTTTCCAAGAAATCGACGTTACAAATTAAATTACATGCAAATATCAGGGAAATTCTCGAAAAACTCACAATTTCCGGTAAGTCCGTTCAAGGAAATCTGTCGAAATATTTTACAATGACTGTTGTTTAATGTGTTACTGAGGTCTAATAAAATTTTCCCAACGATTCGTTAATGAATTTCCAAGAAATCCCAATCACAAATTGATTTGATAAAATTTTCCATGAAAAATCACTTCTAGTTTGGAAAATTCTCACTTTTGACTAAATCCGTCCAAGGAAACCTATCCTAATATTTAACACAGATGATGTTTAATGCGTAAGGAATGTCTAATAAAATTTTCCCAATGATTTGTCAATGAATTTTCAAGAAAGCTCACTCAAATTTTCGCAATGATTCGTTAAAGAATTTCCAAGAAATTTCACTCACAAACGGATTTGATAAAATTTTCCATATAAAATACGTTAAAAATCACTTCTATTTGGGAAAATTTTCACTTTTGACTAAATCCGTGCAAGGAAACCTATCATAATATTTAACACAGATGTTGTTTAATGCATTACGAACGTCTAATAAAATTTTCCCAACGATTCGTTAATGAATTTCCAAGAAATCCCAATCACAAATTGATTTGATAAAATTTTCCATGAAAAATCACTTCTAGTTTGGAAAATTCTCACTTTTGACTAAATCCGTCCAAGGAAACCTATCCTAATATTTAACACAGATGATGTTTAATGCGTAAGGAATGTCTAATAAAATTTTCCCAATGATTTGTCAATGAATTTTCAAGAAAGCTCACTCAAATTTTCGCAATGATTCGTTAAAGAATTTCCAAGAAATTTCACTCACAAACGGATTTGATAAAATTTTCCATATAAAATACGTTAAAAATCACTTCTATTTGGGAAAATTTTCACTTTTGACTAAATCCGTCCAAGGAAACCTATCATAATATTTAACACAGATGTTGTTTAATGCATTACGAAGGTCTAATAAAATTTTCCCAACGATTCGTTAAAGAATTTCCAAGAAATCCCAATCACAAACTGATTTTGGTAAAATTTTCAATATAAAATCACTTCACTTTCGGAAAATTCTCACTTTTGACCAAATCCGTCCAAGGAAACCTATAATAATATTTAGCACAGATGATGTTTAATGTGTTACGAATGTCTGATGACAATTTCAAAACGATTTATATAAGAATTTCCAAGAAATCTCACTCACAAACTGATTTTGAAACATTTTCCATATAAAATACATGAAAAATTAATATTTTTCGGAAAATTCTCACTTTTGACAAAGTCTGTCCAAGGAAACCTATCCTAATATTTAACACAGATGATGTTTAATGCGTTAGGAATTATTTTTAAATTGTTTATTTTTGAAAATGTACCAAAAGAAACCAAAACAGTTAATTTGAAAACTTTAAATAGAAGTTTTTAATAGAATCTATTAAAGAAACTTCCAATAAATTACAAAACAAAACGAAACGAAATAAAAAAAAAAACTTTTCTAAATCACACAATTTTTATATTTGAATTTTATTTTATTTTTTAAAAATTTTATTCGGAGCACAAACCAACACTAACCATTAAACAATTCGTAACCATATCAAAATCTAAACTAAAACTGCTTCTGCTAAATGAAATGAAAATGATTTTAAAAATAATATTTTTGCAATGCTTTTATTTTATTCAGACTACTGCGTTCTGGGGGTTTGAAAAGTATGTTGTGAAAAAATGTTGATGATTTGATTTTCAATGATTTAATGTTAATTTTGAGATTGTATTTGTAAAAAAAAAAAGAAAAAAACGGGGGGCTTTTTTTTTTAAATTGAGCTTTTTTATTCAAATGGAAAAACAAAAATTACCCTTTTCACTAAATGATGTTTTGGTTGTTGTGCTTTGCTTTGAATAATAATTAGTCTTCATTTTTTTTCATTATTTTCAGCGTCGTCGTCGTCTTCATCGTCTTCATCATCGTCTTCATCATTAATTAATTTTAATGTCCTCATCGTCGTCGTCGTCGTTTTCGTCGTCGCGTCGTCGTCGTCGTCTTAATCATCATCATCATCATCATGGTGGCCATTTTCATTTTGTCTTTGTCTTTGTCATTTCATTATCGTCATTTAAAATGCACGCGTTATTATAAAAATGAATTTAATTAGATTTTAGAATTTAACGGTTATGGCATGGGTTTTTTTATGTGTTTGGCCGAGACGGAGACGACGACGACATGGAGGTTAGAGTTCAAAAGTGGAAGAAGGGAAAGGTACAATATTTTTTTTTTTCATATAGAAAAAAATGAAATGAATGTGTGTGTGTGTGTGTTAGTCTCTGTGTGTGTGTGTGTGTGTCTGTTAGAGGTTTTTTTTTCTTACTTTAAAGTCGTAAAATATCGTTTAAATATCGCTTTTTTTTTACTTTAAATCGTTTTATGTTATATATAAGAAACAGAAAAAAAAAAAAAACGTATTTTTTAATTTTTTCGTGGTTCGCGGATTGCAAAAAGGAGTTTCTTTATTTTGTTGGGATGATGTTTAATGCGTTAGGAATGTCTGGTGAGAATTTCCCAGAGATTTGTTAAGGAATTTTCCAAGAAATCGACGTTACAAATTAAATTGGTGAAATTTTCCATATAAAATACATGCAAATATCAGGGAAATTCTCGAAAAACTCACAATTTCCGCTAAATCCGTTCAAGGAAATCTGTCGAAATATTTGACAATGACTGTTGTTTAATGTGTTACGGAGGTCTAATAAAATTTTCGCAATGATTCGTTAAAGAATTTCCAAGAAATTTCACTCACAAACGGATTTGATAAAATTTTCCATATAAAATACATTAAAAATCACTTCACTTTTGGAAAATTCTCACTTTTGACTAAATCCGTCCAAGGAAACCTATCCTAATATTTAACACAGATGATGTTTAATGTGTTACGAATGTCTGATAACAATTTCAAAACGATTTATATAAGAATTTCCACGAAATTCCACTCACAAACTGATTTTGTAAAATTTTCCATATAAAATACGTTAAAAATCACTTCTATTTGGGAAAATTTTCACTTTTGACTAAATCCGTCCAAGGAAACCTATCATAATATTTAACACAGATGTTGTTTAATGCATTACGAACGTCTAATAAAATTTTCCCAACGATTCGTTAATGAATTTCCAAGAAATCCCAATCACAAATTGATTTGATAAAATTTTCCATGAAAAATCACTTCTAGTTTGGAAAATTCTCACTTTTGACTAAATCCGTCCAAGGAAACCTATCCTAATATTTAACACAGATGATGTTTAATGCGTAAGGAATGTCTAATAAAATTTTCCCAATGATTTGTCAATGAATTTTCAAGAAAGCTCACTCAAATTTTCGCAATGATTCGTTAAAGAATTTCCAAGAAATTTCACTCACAAACGGATTTGATAAAATTTTCCATATAAAATACATTAAAAATCACTTCTATTTGGGAAAATTTTCACTTTTGACTAAATCCGTCCAAGGAAACCTATCATAATATTTAACACAGATGTTGTTTAATGCATTACGAAGGTCTAATAAAATTTTCCCAACGATTCGTTAAAGAATTTCCAAGAAATCCCAATCACAAACTGATTTTGGTAAAATTTTCAATATAAAATCACTTCACTTTCGGAAAATTCTCACTTTTGACCAAATCCGTCCAAGGAAACCTATAATAATATTTAGCACAGATGATGTTTAATGTGTTACGAATGTCTGATGACAATTTCAAAACGATTTATATAAGAATTTCCAAGAAATCTCACTCACAAACTGATTTTGAAACATTTTCCATATAAAATACATGAAAAATTAATATTTTTCGGAAAATTCTCACTTTTGACAAAGTCTGTCCAAGGAAACCTATCCTAATATTTAACACAGATGATGTTTAATGCGTTAGGAATTATTTTTAAATTGTTTATTTTTGAAAATGTACCAAAAGAAACCAAAACAGTTAATTTGAAAACTTTAAATAGAAGTTTTTAATAGAATCTATTAAAGAAACTTCCAATAAATTACAAAACAAAACGAAACGAAATAAAAAAAAAACTTTTCTAAATCACACAATTTTTATATTTGAATTTTATTTTATTTTTTAAAAATTTTATTCGGAGCACAAACCAACACTAACCATTAAACAATTCGTAACCATATCAAAATCTAAACTAAAACTGCTTCTGCTAAATGAAATGAAAATGATTTTAAAAATAATATTTTTGCAATGCTTTTATTTTATTCAGACTACTGCGTTCTGGGGGTTTGAAAAGTATGTTGTGAAAAAATGTTGATGATTTGATTTTCAATGATTTAATGTTAATTTTGAGATTGTATTTGTAAAAAAAAAAAAGAAAAAAACGGGGGGCTTTTTTTTTAAATTGAGCTTTTTTATTCAAATGGAAAAACAAAAATTACCCTTTTCACTAAATGATGTTTTGGTTGTTGTGCTTTGCTTTGAATAATAATTAGTCTTCATTTTTTTTCATTATTTTCAGCGTCGTCGTCGTCTTCATCGTCTTCATCATCGTCTTCATCATTAATTAATTTTAATGTCCTCATCGTCGTCGTCGTCGTTTTCGTCGTCGCGTCGTCGTCGTCGTCTTCATCATCATCATCATCATCATGGTGGCCATTTTCATTTTGTCTTTGTCTTTGTCATTTCATTATCGTCATTTAAAATGCTCGCAAATACAAACGCGTTATTATAAAAATGAATTTAATTAGATTTTAGAATTTAACGGTTATGGCATGGGTTTTTTTTATGTGTTTGGCCGAGACGGAGACGACGACGACATGGAGGTTAGAGTTCAAAAGTGGAAGAAGGGAAAGGTACAATATTTTTTTTTTCATATAGAAGAAAATGAAATGAATGTGTGTGTGTGTGTGTGTGTGTGTGTGTGTTAGAGGTTTTTTTTTCTTACTTTAAAGTCGTAAAATATCGTTTAAAATCGTTTAAATATCGTTTTTTTTTTACTTTAAATCGTTTTATGTTATATATAAGAAACAGAAAAAAAAAAAAAAAAACGTATTTTTTAATTTTTTCGTGGTTCGCGGATTGCAAAAAGGAGTTTCTTTATTTTGTTGGGATGATGTTTAATGCGTTAGGAATGTCTGGTGAGAATTTCCCAGAGATTTGTTAAGGAATTTTCCAAGAAATCGACGTTACAAATTAAATTGGTGAAATTTTCCATATAAAATACATGCAAATATCAGGGAAATTCTCGAAAAACTCACAATTTCCGGTAAGTCCGTTCAAGGAAATCTGTCGAAATATTTTACAATGGCTGTTGTTTAATGTGTTACGGAGGTCTAATAAAATTTTCGCAATGATTCGTTAAAGAATTTCCAAGAAATTTCACTCACAAACGGATTTGATAAAATTTTCCATATAAAATACATTAAAAATCACTTCACTTTTGGAAAATTCTCACTTTTGACTAAATCCGTCCAAGGAAACCTATCATAATATTTAACACAGATGTTGTTTAATGCATTACGAAGGTCTAATAAAATTTTCCCAACGATTCTTTAAAGAATTTCCAAGAAATCCCAATCACAAACTGATTTTGGTAAAATTTTCAATATAAAATCACTTCACTTTCGGAAAATTCTCACTTTTGACCAAATCCGTCCAAGGAAAACTTTAATAATATTTAGCACAGATGATGTTTATTGTGTTACGAATGTCTGATGACAATTTCAAAACGATTTATATAAGAATTTCCAAGAAATCTCACTCACAAACTGTTGAGGGTCCCACCTCAACCTTCTCCAATTGAAACATTATTTTTTTTATTTGTGTTGTTAACTATAAATTTATTTTAATAAACTTCTTATTACTTATACTTATTACTTATACTTAGAATACTTATACTTAACAATAATGTTTTTTCTTCCATTATTTTATTTTTTTTCCCCTTTAAATTAAAATTGGTGTACTATTTATACAAATAAAATATGCAAGTCATTGCAAGACAATTCTATTGCGAAAATAAATCTCACGGTAGAATTGTCCACTTGCACAAATTTATGAATTGGCTGTTAATTGATTTCCGTTCGCTAGTATGGGAAATCAATTAGCCAAAATTGCATATTGTATCTATATGTGTATATATTTTTTATACACATATATATTTTCTTCAATTTTTTAATTGTTGACACCGTACACCAATTAACAAAATTGCATTTTTTGTTTATTATTTATTTTAAAAAAAAAAATCAAATTAATTACTACGGAAATGCATATATGTAATAGGAGTATTTTGGTTAACATATGCATTTTATATGTTATATATATATTACTTATTTTGGTTAACACCTATACCATATGTATTTTATATATTATACATATATTACTTATTATGAACCTATTAATTTATTATTAATAATTTTTTATACACATAGATTATTAAATTTGTAAATTGTTGTCACGGGACACCAATTAACAAAATTGCATTTATTATTTCCTAGCATAAAAAAACGTACAATATATAATAATAACAAAAAAAATAACTTAATATAAAAAACGGCATTATAATTTGATAACCATGTATCAAAATTATAATATGTGGGATTTTGCGGTACATAAATTATATGGTATGGGAATTATTAACGTTATATGGTGAGATGAAGAATCTGTCATATAACATGCGTAGTAATTAATTACTACGGAAATGCATATATGTAATAGGAGTATTTTGGTTAACATATGCATTTTATATGTTATATATATATTACTTATTATGAACATATTAATTTATTATTAATAATTTTTTATACATAGATATATTTAAATTTGTTAATTGCTGTCACGGGACACCAATTAACAAAATTGCATTTATTATTTCCTATGCATAAAAAAAAACGTACAATATATAATAATAACAAAAAAAAAAAATAACTTAATAAAAAAAACGGCATTATAATTTGATAACCGTGTATCAAAATTATAATATGTGGGATTTTGCGGTACATAAATTATATGGTATGGGAATTATTAACGTTATATGGTGAGATGAAGAATCTGTCATATAACATGCAATTTTATTTTTTGAAACATTTTCCATATAAAATACATGAAAAATTAATATTTTTCGGAAAATTCTCACTTTTGACAAAGTCTGTCCAAGGAAACCTATCCTAATATTTAACACAGATGATGTTTAATGCGTTAGGAATTATTTTTAAATTGTTTATTTTTGAAAATGTACCAAAAGAAACCAAAACAGTTAATTTGAAAACTTTAAATGGAAGTTTTTAATAGAATCTATTAAAGAAACTTCCAATAAATTACAAAACAAAACGAAACGAAATAAAAAAAAAAACTTTTCTAAATCACACAATTTTTATATTTGAATTTTATTTTATTTTTTAAAAATTTTATTCGGAGCACAAACCAACACTAACCATTAAACAATTCGTAACCATATCAAAATCTAAACTAAAACTGCTTCTGCTAAATGAAATGAAAATGATTTTAAAAATAATATATTTGCAATGCTTTTATTTTATTCAGACTACTGCGTTCTGGGGGTTTGAAAAGTATGTTGTGAAAAAATGTTGATGATTTGATTTTCAATGATTTAATGTTAATTTTGAGATTGTATTTGTAAAAAAAAAAAGAAAAAAACGGGGGGCTTTTTTTTTTAAATTGAGCTTTTTTATTCAAATGGAAAAACAAAAATTACCCTTTTTACTAAATGATGTTTTGGTTGTTGTGCTTTGCTTTGAATAATAATTAGTCTTCATTTTTTCTCATTATTTTCAGCGTCGTCGTCGTCTTCATCGTCTTCATCATCGTCTTCATCATTAATTAATTTTAATGTCCTCATCGTCGTCGTCGTCGTTTTCGTCGTCGCGTCGTCGTCGTCGTCTTAATCATCATCATCATCATCATGGTGGCCATTTTCATTTTGTCTTTGTCTTTGTCATTTCATTATCGTCATTTAAAATGCCCGCAAATACAAACGCGATATTATAAAAATGAATTTAATTAGATTTTAGAATTTAACGGTTATGGCGTGGGTTTTTTTTATGTGTTTGGCCGAGACGGAGACGACGACGAAGTGGAGGTTAGACGACAATATGGAAGTTAGACGACGAACGACGACGACATGGAGGTTAGAGTTCAAAAGTGGAAGAAGGGAAAGGTACAATATTTTTTTTTTTTTCATATAGAAGAAAATGAAATGAATTTGTGTGTGTGTGTGTGTGTGTGTGTGTGTGTGTGTGTGTGTGTGTGTGTGTGTGTGTGTGTGTGTTAGAGTTTTTTTTTTTACTTTAAAGTCGTAAAATATCGTTTAAAATCGTTTAAATATCGTTTTTTTTTTTTTACTTTAAAAATCGTTTTATGTTATATATAAGGAATAGAAAAAAAAAACGTATTTTTTAATTTTTTCGTGGTTCGCGGATTGCAAAAAGAAGTTTCTTTTTTTTGTGGGATGATGTTTAATGCGTTAGGAATGTCTGGTGAGAATTTCCCAGAGATTTGTTAAGGAATTTTCCAAGAAATCGACGTTACAAATTAAATTGGTGAATTTTTCCATATAAAATACATGCAAATATCAGGGAAATTCTCGAAAAACTCACAATTTCCGGTAAGTCCGTTCAAGGAAATCTGTCGAAATATTTTACAATGACTGTTGTTTAATGTGTTACGGAGGTCTAATAAAATTTTCGCAATGATTCGTTAAAGAATTTCCAAGAAATTTCACTCACAAACGGATTTGATAAAATTTTCCATATAAAATACATTAAAAATCACTTCACTTTTGGAAAATTCTCACTTTTGACTAAATCCGTCCAAGGAAACCTATCCTAATATTTAACACAGATGATGTTTAATGTGTTACGAATGTCTGATAACAATTTCAAAACGATTTATATAAGAATTTCCACGAAATTCCACTCACAAACTGATTTTGTAAAATTTTCCATATAAAATACGTTAAAAATCACTTCTATTTGGGAAAATTTTCACTTTTGACTAAATCCGTCCAAGGAAACCTATCATAATATTTAACACAGATGTTGTTTAATGCATTACGAACGTCTAATAAAATTTTCCCAACGATTCGTTAAGGAATTTCCAAGAAATCCCAATCACAAATTGATTTGATAAAATTTTCCATGAAAAATCACTTCTAGTTTGGAAAATTCTCACTTTTGACTAAATCCGTCCAAGGAAACCTATCCTAATATTTAACACAGATGATGTTTAATGCGTAAGGAATGTCTAATAAAATTTTCCCAATGATTTGTCAATGAATTTTCAAGAAAGCTCACTCAAATTTTCGCAATGATTCGTTAAAGAATTTCCAAGAAATTTCACTCACAAACGGATTTGATAAAATTTTCCATATAAAATACGTTAAAAATCACTTCTATTTGGGAAAATTTTCACTTTTGACTAAATCCGTCCAAGGAAACCTATCATAATATTTAACACAGATGTTGTTTAATGCATTACCAAGGTCTAATAAAATTTTCCCAACGATTCGTTAATGAATTTCCAAGAAATCCCAATCACAAACTGATTTTGGTAAAATTTTCAATATAAAATCACTTCACTTTCGGAAAATTCTCACTTTTGACCAAATCCGTCCAAGGAAACCTATAATAATATTTAGCACAGATGATGTTTAATGTGTTACGAATGTCTGATGACAATTTCAAAACGATTTATATAAGAATTTCCAAGAAATCTCACTCACAAACTGATTTTGAAACATTTTCCATATAAAATACATGAAAAATTAATATTTTTCGGAAAATTCTCACTTTTGACAAAGTCTGTCCAAGGAAACCTATCCTAATATTTAACACAGATGATGTTTAATGCGTTAGGAATTATTTTTAAATTGTTTATTTTTGAAAATGTACCAAAAGAAACCAAAACAGTTAATTTGAAAACTTTAAATAGAAGTTTTTAATAGAATCTATTAAAGAAACTTCCAATAAATTACAAAACAAAACGAAACGAAATAAAAAAAAAAACTTTTCTAAATCACACAATTTTTATATTTGAATTTTATTTTATTTTTTAAAAATTTTATTCGGAGCACAAACCAACACTAACCATTAAACAATTCGTAACCATATCAAAATCTAAACTAAAACTGCTTCTGCTAAATGAAATGAAAATGATTTTAAAAATAATATTTTTGCAATGCTTTTATTTTATTCAGACTACTGCGTTCTGTGGGTTTAAAAAATATGTTGTGAAAAAATGTTGATGATTTGATTTTCAATGATTTAATGTTAATTTTGAGATTGTATTTGTAAAAAAAAAAAGAAAAAAACGGGGGGCTTTTTTTTTTAAATTGAGCTTTTTTATTCAAATGGAAAAACAAAAATTACCCTTTTCACTAAATGATGTTTTGGTTGTTGTGCTTTGCTTTGAATAATAATTAGTCTTCATTTTTTTTCATTATTTTCAGCGTCGTCGTCGTCTTCATCGTCTTCATCATTAATTAATTTTAATGTCCTCATCGTCGTCGTCGTCGTTTTCGTCGTCGCGTCGTCGTCGTCGTCGTCTTCATCATCATCATCATCATCATGGTGGCCATTTTCATTTTGTCTTTGTCTTTGTCATTTCATTATCGTCATTTAAAATGCTCGCAAATACAAACGCGTTATTATAAAAATGAATTTAATTAGATTTTAGAATTTAACGGTTATGGCATGGGTTTTTTTTATGTGTTTGGCCGAGACGGAGACGACGACGACATGGAGGTTAGAGTTCAAAAGTGGAAGAAGGGAAAGGTAAAATATTTTTTTTTGTCATATAGAAGAAAATGAAATGAATGTGTGTGTGTGTGTGTGTGTGTGTGTGTGTGTGTGTGTGTGTGTGTGTGTGTGTGTGTGTGTGTGTGTGTGTGTGTGTGTGTGTGTTAGAGGTTTTTTTTTCTTACTTTAAAGTCGTAAAATATCGTTTAAAATCGTTTAAATATCGTTTTTTTTTTATTTTAAATCGTTTTATGTTATATTTAAGAAACAGAAAAAAAAAAAAACGTGTTTTTTAATTTTTTCGTGGTTCGCGGATTGCAAAAAGGAGTTTCTTTATTTTGTTGGGATGATGTTTAATGCGTTAGGAATGTCTGGTGAGAATTTCCCAGAGATTTGTTAAGGAATTTTCCAAGAAATCGACGTTACAAATTAAATTGGTGAAATTTTCCATATAAAATACATGCAAATATCAGGGAAATTCTCGAAAAACTCACAATTTCCGGTAAGTCCGTTCAAGGAAATCTGTCGAAATATTTTACAATGACTGTTGTTTAATGTGTTACGGAGGTCTAATAAAATTTTCGCAATGATTCGTTAAAGAATTTCCAAGAAATTTCACTCACAAACGGATTTGATAAAATTTTCCATATAAAATACATTAAAAATCACTTCACTTTTGGAAAATTCTCACTTTGGACTAAATCCGTCCAAGGAAACCTATCATAATATTTAACACAGATGTTGTTTAATGCATTACGAAGGTCTAATAAAATTTTCCCAACGATTCGTTAAAGAATTTCCAAGAAATCCCAATCACAAACTGATTTTGGTAAAATTTTCAATATAAAATCACTTCACTTTCGGAAAATTCTCACTTTTGACCAAATCCGTCCAAGGAAACCTATAATAATATTTAACACAGATGATGTTTAATGCGTAAGGAATGTCTAATAAAATTTTCCCAATGATTTGTCAATGAATTTTCAAGAAAGCTCACTCAAATTTTCGCAATGATTCGTTAAAGAATTTCCAAGAAATTTCACTCACAAACGGATTTGATAAAATTTTCCATATAAAATACGTTAAAAATCACTTCTATTTGGGAAAATTTTCACTTTTGACTAAATCCGTCCAAGGAAACCTATCATAATATTTAACACAGATGTTGTTTAATGCATTACGAAGGTCTAATAAAATTTTCCCAACGATTCGTTAAAGAATTTCCAAGAAATCCCAATCACAAACTGATTTTGGTAAAATTTTCAATATAAAATCACTTCACTTTCGGAAAATTCTCACTTTTGACCAAATCCGTCCAAGGAAACCTATAATAATATTTAGCACAGATGATGTTTAATGTGTTACGAATGTCTGATGACAATTTCAAAACGATTTATATAAGAATTTCCAAGAAATCTCACTCACAAACTGTTGAGGGTCCCACCCCAACCTTCTCCAATTGAAACATTATTTTTTTTATTTGTGTTGTTAACTATAAATTTATTTTATTAAACTTCTTATTACTTATACTTATTACTTATACTTAGAATACTTATACTTAACAATAATGTTTTTTCTTCCATTATTTTATTTTTTTCCCCTTTAAATTAAAATTGGTGTACTATTTATACAAATAAAATATGCAAGTCATTGCAAGACAATTCTATTGCGAAAATAAATCTCACGGTAGAATTGTCCACTTGCACAAATTTATGAATTGGCTGTTAATTGATTTCCGTTCGCTAGTATGGGAAATCAATTAGCCAAAATTGCATATTGTATCTATATGTGTATATATTTTTTATACACATATATATTTTCTTCAATTTTTTAATTGTTGACACCGTACACCAATTAACAAAATTGCATTTTTTGTTTATTATTTATTTTAAAAAAAAAATCAAATTAATTACTACGGAAATGCATATATGTAATAGGAGTATTTTGGTTAACATATGCATTTTATATGTTATATATATATTACTTATTTTGGTTAACACCTATACCATATGTATTTTGTATATTATATATATATTACTTATTATGAACCTATTAATTTATTATTAATAATTTTTTATACACATAGATTATTAAATTTGTAAATTGTTGTCACGGGACACCAATTAACAAAATTGCATTTATTATTTCCTAGCATAAAAAAACGTACAATATATAATAATAACAAAAAAAATAACTTAATATAAAAAACGGCATTATAATTTGATAACCATGTATCAAAATTATAATATGTGGGATTTTGCGGTACATAAATTATATGGTATGGGAATTATTAACGTTATATGATGAGATGAAGAATCTGTCATATGACATTCCTCAATAAAAACTTCTCTGTCACTTCTCTGTAACAACATTTCTCAGAGTTTTCCCTACTGGCAATCGACTAGCCTATACCAACCAAACTCCATCGCGTTGGATAAACGACTTGAATACGTAAGCGTTAAAAAGTCCAGCCATAAAAATAAAAAATTAAAATTCACAAAAAAAAAAAAAAAAAAAATGTCCCGGTATCGAAATGGTAATTGCGCATAAAATATGAAATAATATTTAATGTATGGGGGGTTTGTTGATTTCTATATTTATTTTACAATTTTTATTTTAAATTTTTTATTTGTTTGGGGTTGATTGTTGTATTTTGTCGAAGGTTGTGCGGTGATCGGTTTACTGGTAGCAGTGGCCTGTGTGTCCTGTCTCCCTTTCTTGTCCTCCTCCTTATACTGGTTAACCATCGGCTTTAATTTCACTTGCAATCGCCAACGTTGCTGTTGATCTTGTCTGGGAGCGTTCCGACAGATTATTACGGAAACCTCGGGATCATCTACGATATCAAATCAATGATAAAACACCGCGAACTAATTTTAAAAATAGAATACAACTCACAAACACAAAAAAAAAAACTACGAATCTTTTAACTCGGATTTTAATTCGGTTATTCTTTTTATTTTTTTATTCCTTTTCAATGACAAATTAATACAAATACTTAAAATTTACAGTAAATCGACTCGCTAGTTGTGGTTACGTATTCGCTCAGGCGAATACCAACTTAAACCAAATTTATCAACATATAATCCCAAATTCGGTCGCGCATGCGACCTAGTATTGGGGAATAATAAACTTGGCGGAACGATTTACTTTACTTATAATTATACATACATAATGTTGTCTATTGACATGCTGGTGTAAACTACTCGATTCATAATTATTTTATTTCCGTTTTTTATTCTTTATTTTTTTCTTAATTAAATGAATTTTTTTTTTGTTTTATTATTATTTTTTTTTTTTAAACTAAAACAATTTTTAATTTGTTAATTTTTTCTTTAATATTTTTTTTCACAACTACACTCTTTAATTTTCTAATTCTTTATTTTATATTTCCTTTTACGACTGACTACGAACTCTTATTTTTTATTTAATGTTTACTTTTCGACTGCTCACAACTGACTGTGTTGGTCTTTTCGATAACTTGGGATCAGTTGGATCCCTCCAATATTTTCCTATTTTTTGTTATTGTCATTTTTTTATAATAGCATTGTATATTATATTATCATGTTTTTTTAGATACCAGATATTATCAGATATAAAAGGTGTATGATCACATTTAACTAACATGAATCAAACTTACATACCTTAATAATTCACATGATTTTATTGCTTTTATGTGGTTTTGTTTGTTTGACATTTTTTAAAATAATATGTTATAATATCATGTTATGAATCCCACGATCCTATCATTTAAAAAGGTGTATGATCTTATTTACATATAATTGGTCAAACCTAGTATTATTAATACCTTAATAATTCACATGATTTTATTGCTTTTATTTGATTTTGTTTGTTTGACATTTTTTTTTAAAATAATATATTATATTATCATGTTATGAATCCCACGATCCTATCATTTAAAAAGGTATATGATCTTATTTACATAAAATGGATCAAACCTTAATAATTAATTACATACCTTCATAATTCACATGCGTTTATGTTTTTTATATACCATATATACCATTTTATATTACATATACATAATTAAAAAAAAATATAATGGATAGATTTCATATACCGGGCGTCTCACGACATCCGTCCTCCCTTGAAATAAGTTTTTCATAACCGTAAAAACTTGTACAGGTGCCATATTGTAACGGGGTGACGTGACAATTTGAATTTTGAAATCCGGCATAAAAAAATTTTTTTATTATTTTATTAATTTTATTATTATTGAATTTATCTTATTGTGAAATGATGAATAAATCTATTGAACTAATATGTTATACTACTTGTTGATAATAATGAATGAATCTTTCGAATTTATTATGTTGTCTGGTATGTTTATAAATATTTGTTGGTAATAATAAATGTTGGTATTAATATTTAAAATTTTTCATCTTGATTGTTGTTAATGATGAATAAATATATTGAAATTATTATATTAGATGGATGTTGGTTTTTATTTGATCATGTATTTGCGAATTCTTGTAGTAATAAATGTTGGTATTAATATTTAAATTTTTTATGTTGATTGTTGTTAATGATGAATAAATATATTGAAATTATTATATTAGCTGGTATGTTGGTTTTTATTTGATCATGTATTTGCGGATTCTTGTAGTAATAAATGTTGTTATTAATATTTGAAAATTTTTTATGTTGATTGTTGTTAATGATGAATAAATATATTGAAATTATTATATTAGCTGGTATGTTGGTTTTTATTTGATCATGTATTTGCGGATTCTTGTAGTAATAAATGTTGTTATTAATATTTAAATTTTTTATGTTGATTGTTGTTAATGATGAATAAATATGTTGAACTTGTTATATTAGCTGGTATTTTTTGTTATTAACCTTCAAATTGTTTTACGACGGATGATGTCTGCTAGTATGATTGCTAGTAAGAATTTACGATAGAAACGAAAAATGTTTCCCCTTTATTTTTTAAAACAAAATGTTTTCAAATTACTAATAATTATTTTCTGTTAAAATAGAAACTACAAAAGCAAAAAAAAAAAAATTAATTATCATGATTTTTTTTTTTTTAAATTGTTTTTTTTTTTTTTACTTTTTGTGCTTCTTCTTTCTTTCCTTTTTTTTAAAAAAAAAATTGTCCTTTATGAAAACTTAGTTAACATATAAAATATTTCCATTTTTTCAACCCATACAAATCTCAATTCATCAATCAAGTCTGCTTCCCACGGTTGCCAACCCTGCTCTATGGTGTGGACCAGTCTACCACGGCGATACTGCCCGTCCCAATATATTACGCAATACAAACCACTCCCTAAATTATATGAATGTACTCGATAATTCTCCTCCTCTTGTATGGTTAACTGGGTATAAAACTCACATAACTCCGCAATTTTGAGGGTATCGTTTATGAAATGTGGATGCCCATTACGCCTATTAAATTGCTGAATTATCCCCAGGCAATTGTCGGGCACAAATAGTCTTAGAATGGGATCATCGTCACCAATAAATCCCACGGCTTCTATATTGATGTCTGTTTGAGGCATCAACCTAAAATTATAGTATTATTAATGTTGTTTCCTTATATCTACATATTTTTAAATCTAGGTCTTATTTCTAACAATTATCTTATCGAATTTCTATTTGTATAATGAATTCCCTTATTAATTAAAATTTAGTAAACCAAGTTATATTAATTTATTTTATTTTATATCATTTACTTATCTCGAGATATTATTTCATTTACCAGACCGAAATGAACGCGATGTGCTTCGGGTTCGACCGGCGTTTCTTCTACTTCTTGTGTTTCAGATACAATCGGTTTACGTACCCAATATTTACGTCGAAACAAATAACCGGCGACTACCATTCCCGTCGTGAAAACGCACGCGATAAACGAATAACGTTGAATTAACAATTCCTCTCTATGTCCTTTTAATTCTTTCCTTACCTTTATTTCTTGAACAATTTTTTTATGTAACTCATCGACACGTATTGACTCGCCACGTAAAAAATCTTTATAACCACTGTCATTATGTAGTTGAACCATTGAGTGGTTAGGTTTAACGAATTTTATTTCCTCATCGTATATCCCATTTAAATTTACTTCCTTCCCAAACTCTAAAATGGGTTGCTTACATTTTATTTCCGATGGTATACCCCGAACGAAGTGTAACTCTATCCCTTCCTGAACCATCGCGCATGTTTCTCGTAACTTGAGTATTCCCATTTTTCCCCAATCAGGCGTAAAAATTTTGTCCCCACAAGTTAAATCGCCCACATTATTATCAAAATTTTGTAAATTAAATAACCAATTATTTGGCGTATCCATTTCCATTATTATATTGTGACCCGCTCGTACTACTGAATATTCGCAATATTGGACTGTCCTTCTTTTACGCGTTAACAATTCCACTAGACAAGATTTTCCTTTATCGGATATAACTGGACTATCGTGTCTACACAAATATGTACTATCGCTACTCTGGGTTGACATGAGCGTACATTTCCTCAATTTGTCTTTTCGAATATCAATATATTCATGTAATCGCTCATTTTCTGCGATATATTCGGCCTGTATATTTACCAGTAAACCAAAATTTGAATCTAAAGCTTGAGGTACAAGATATACCCTCTGTAATGCGTATGCATCGGCTTTGGGTATAGGTAATCGCAATTTTATGATTATATGTCGATTGTTTAAAAAATGTTCAATATGAGCGAGTTTTGAAATAATCTCGGTTTCCGTGAACAGGGGTTCGGATTTTTATTGATAACACATTTTCTTTTAATGTTCTACCAATCTCAAATCCTGTGCTAATATTGGGTGCACCTTGTTACTGATCAAATCATCTATGATCGACATTTCCAAAGATTGGTATCCCCGAATTTCGGTAAATTTTAAATTTAATAAACTTCTCAAATTGTGTATTGAATTTTCTAGATTTAGTTTCTAGAGTACGTTCGAAATCTGTATCAACATTTGTTCCTGATCCCGCTTAATAGTGTTTTCCCTTATCTCGAATCGTTCGTTCGTACCCTTAATAATGGACACGTGTTCATCCACGAGTTTGAGCGTTTCGATGTTTCCATCTGCTAATTCATTCAACTTCGCATATATTGCTCCCGCGTCCTCATCATCCATTACGCCAAATGCCCATTTCGCAAACCGTCCAACCACATCTAGTGATCGCCTCCCCCTTCGTCCCATCAACGTATTAATTTCCTCCGACAATTCCCTTAATTTTCTTATTCCCATATTCAACTCCATTTCGTACAATCCACAATTCTGTTCGAACCACCGTGGGTAAAAATTACTCAACTGTTTCTGCATTTTGCCACATAATACTTTCATTTCTGCTAATCCCTCTTCCATGAATTGTAATTCCGATTCACAATTCATTCCGTCATATTTACTCAATACTATCCATTCCTTTTCATAAAAATATGCGTTTCCAATTCGCTCAAATACTGCTGGTGATGTATCCAACTTTGTAATTGTAAATGGTAATTTATCCGTCGCTTCGGTCAACCACATCATACTAATTAATACTGCCATGATATACAGCATGTTTATGCTATACTTATGATTAGTTTTAATCCTATATGTCGTACAAATAATAAATGGATAAATAAAAGATATAATATACCTACATCTATAGTGAATTTATCTTAATTTTAATAGTTAAAAATTTGTAGGCCCGTTTATTTCGACAACTTCATAGGGCCCTGTCCACAGTGCGGAAAATTTATTTCGTCTCTGTTCATCGTTTAACAGAACCCTATCGCCAATTTTAAGCACACGTGGTTTAATCTTCCTATCATAATATTGTTTTGAAACCTCTTTTGATTTTAGGACGTTCTTTCTGGCCAATTCATGTGTTTTTTGCAGTTTATAATTGAGGTAATAATAATAATTCTCGTGGTTATAAACAGATTCCGTTTTCCTTTGCAAATTGGTGGGTAACTCCGCAGAAAACCAAATAAACAATCGCTGGGTGTTAATTTGGTGGAATTGGGTTGAGTATTATTATGTACGTGTACGGCCTGCCACAACCATGAGTCCCACGTTTGTGGATTCTCATCCACGAAACACCGTAAATACTCCGTTAAAGGACCATGGCTGCGTTCCAGAATTCCATTGGATTGTGGGTGGTATACAGTGGTCTGTAATTTTTTTATTTTCAACAATTTGCAAACACTTTTAAATAACGCGCTCAAAAAATGCATTCCTTGGCCTTGGTCGGACGACCAATATTTTATTGAATAATATTAATTTTACAGGAGATTTGATTTGTGTTATTATTATCTATATATTAATATATATATATAAAAACAACTATAAAATCTATATTTAAGTTAAATCAAACAAAAAATTTACCCTTTTTGAAATAATAACAAGTAAATTATTGTTCTAGCTTTCTTAGATCTCTTGAACGCAATAACAAGCCCTCTTAAACCTTTTGTTTTGTTCTGTTTTTTTTTGACGATCGACAATCGATTGCTTACTGCTTATACGCAAATAAATTTAATTTCACTTTTTCTTTTTGAAAAATGAATTAAGGACATCATTTTCGGCTCGAATGTTAAGGAGTAATTCTCCATATTTAAATGACAGTCCAAGCAAAGCTGCTCCGAATTAAACCGGCCCGAAGCTGTCATTTTTCATTGATCCGCCGGTGAAGATTGTTATCGCGTTCGATCCCAGTTCAACTTCACGGAGTGATGCAGTATCTATGAGATGTTTGTGCTACATTTCCTATATCACAACGTTCTCGATTAATTGACATGTTCATTGGCGTGTACAGTTCCCGGGTCGCATGGACAATATCCAGCATGTTCCTGTGACCACATTACTGAGTATATTTCCATGGACATGGTCGGTGTCGCCTTCGGATTTTCGCTCTCCGTTATAAATTCCAATATTTCCAATGTCGTTTAATTTTTGACATTCTTTGTCTTTGTAATCGTTCAATAAATTTATTGTTTAGAATTTTCTATATTGTATTTAAAATTCTGTTTTCCATAAAAATAATTATAATTAAATTATTTAAAAAAAAAAAATATAAATAATTCGTAAAAAATTAAACAAAACCATAAACGAAATTTTTATATCGATTCGCTCGCATTTCTCACATAAATAGCAGGCGGATTTGACATACCCTATCGGAAAAATACGAAGGTAATATTCCATGATACAAAACGAAAGGGAAAAATCGAAAAATTTCAAGATAAGCCTCCTGAAGATTTAAATTTCAGACTTCTTGTCATCTTCGAGAATTCAATAAGTTCCGTCTTCGTGGGTTAAGAGATGGGCCATATGGTTTGCCACTCCTCCGTTACTCGAACAGCCCCTTCGATGACATCCGTGGTGCTGTCCACGAACTTTTCCGGTCCCATTATCGCCAAGTCATCTCTATAGATTATGGTGAGTACCTCATTTTCCGTTTCTTTTCCTCTTAATTTTGCCACGTCTTCCCTGTTTCAACTCGCATAGAGCCATTAAAGGTTTTCTGACCTTACAGTTTTCCATTCCACCATGGTGATAGATCACCTTTTTTAACTATAGTTAGAGGGCATGCACTATGGAATACTTTTTTCACAACCTATGTAATATAGAAAGCCGACTTTTGCACTGCAAGTCGTTTTCGGCTTCGCGTCCCATTCGCCCTAGACCATCCAGAAAAACCTGTGTGTAAATCACCACATTAGTGTTTGTGGGGTTTCTAATAGTTCTTGATAACACCTTCTGCCTCAAACCATACTCCATTTCGAAGGAGATGGCTCTGTGGTCAAAAATTATCGCTCGGCAAATTTAACTTGAAACTCGATTGTCTACGCAGCATCTTAGCATTATATCGTCGTTGTATTTAATAATAAAAACACTGTTATTTAATATAACACGATATTTATTAAAATTCAAAAATTCAAGTTATACTGAATATACTATATGTGTATATATATACCCTTTGTAAAAATATATATATATATAGGTATATTGAAATGTAGTGTTGCTGAGTTGGCGTGTAGTTTTATTCTCATTTTTGTATATCTATTATTGTATGTATCGGTATCACATATCATGTGTGTCCCGTAATTTTATTAATTCAATCATTTACATATCTATACAATTCAATCAATTATACATAAACATATATTTGTATAATTAACTGATTCAATACACATATATTAGAATTAGAATTAAATATATTGGACTGGGTTACGACTTTCATCCTGTATAGTTGAGCTCTTAGATTATAGTGGCCGGTTAAATATCCGTCCACTACTCTAGTATTATTCCTATTTAGTCCGAGAATTTGTTCCGTCAGTCCTTTTGAATATGCAGGAATAAAGAGCTTAGAATGTCTGCAGCCACATATATAGCAGCCACAAATATAGTGCGGTTATATAAAAATGATCACAAAAAGGGGTAGACTTCCTGATCCCAACAAGCTGCAACAATACCCCCTTCCGAGTGAAAACGAAATAAAATTCTACCACTTCGGTATCCGCATCCCAACAGTATTTAAAAAAAAATTTACATTATAAATTGTTTTCAAAACCAACTTTGGTGTTCTTGTGATTGTCATGGGTATTTTCATTGATTCCATATGCTGGTTTTAACCTATCAATTGACACAGATTGATAATTTCCCATTTATTTTTAAAATAAAATATTTTCGTAACCTCTTGATGACTTTAAATGGTCCCGCATTAGGAGGATCCAAACTTGGTTTTATTTTATCTATTCTGACGAAAACGAATTCGCTAGTGCCCATATCCCATGGTACGTAAACATCCTTTGGGTACTTTGCCGGGTTTGTACTGCTGTTAGTTTACGCATCGCACTTCTTAGACCATCCACTAGATCCGATTGGGTCGAGTCATGCGCCGTCGCGGATGGAACTACCATATCCCCCGGTATTCGAAGACATTGTCCATATATCAATTCGGCGGGACTACATTTCAATCCGTCCATTATTAAGGTGCGAATACCTAAGAGAGTGATGGGAAGCTCGTTGAACCAACCTGAGGAATTACCCTTTGCCCTTAAGGCGTCCTTCAATTGGCGATGAAAACGCTCTACCATACCGTTCGCCTGCGGATGCTAAGTGGTTGTGTGGTAATGTTTTGATCCAAGCAAAGATGTAAGCTCCGAAAATAATTTAGACTCGAATTGAGTACGGTACGGTGGTGATTCGCATTGGGACACCGAATCGAGAGGCGTATTCGCGAAGCAGTATTTTTGCAACTACCGCCACCGATATATCCCGGATGGGATACACTTTCGGCCATCTGGTGAATCTATCCACTATTGTTATGATATGGGTATCGGTGGGAAGGTGGTATCGGTCCTACTAGATCCACATGTATATGTTCAAACCGTCCCCCCGGTATTTTGAATTGTCCGTATTCGGATATAGTGTGTCGGTGTACCTTTGATTTTTGACAGGCCATGCAAACCCTGGTCCACTGCCCCAAGATCGAATTCATACGCGGCCAAAAATAACGCGCGGTCACAATCCCCCTGGTACCCCTTATTTCCGGATGAGATACCGAATGTAAAGTTTTGAAAACCATTGTCCTGAGGGTTTTGGGAACATAAGGTCTATTTTTTCCGGTTGATATTTCACAATATATGAACTGTTCAGTGTCGGGAATTCTTATACGTTCTAATTTAAATTGAGTCGAAATACCAGGCGGTTTATCCAACAATATTTTTATTTCGTCATCCCTTTCTTGTTCTCCGGCTATTGCCGTCATTGTGAGTTCCCCGTGTTTCATACTACATACATCAAATGCACCACAATTCCGCGATAATGCGTCGGCAACAACGTTTTGTTGGCCTTTTATAGGACGTATATCACCCGTTAATTGGGAAATGTACTCCAGATGCCAAGCTTGACGAGGACTACGCTCAGTATTTGAATCCATTGCTGTGGTGAGCGTCCTATGATCCGTATACACAATGAACTGACGTCCTTCTACCCAATACCGGAAATGTTTTATACCTGGGTAGATGGCTCGCGAACAGCTCGCGATCAAAAGCTGAATACTTTGTGTCCGCGACAGAAAAAAAACCCAATGGTTCGAAATCAGTGCCATTAAACTGTTGTAACACGGCCGACCGCCACATTAGAAGCGTCTGTTGTCAAACTGATTGTTGCGTTGGTCCTAGGATGAATTAAAAGCGTAACACTTGCTAGAGCATTCTTTGTGGATCTGAATGCCTGCTCACATTGATCCGGCCAAAAAAATTAATTTTTATTTTTTCTATTTGCGTTCAAAACCGATAAATGTCCATGTATAGGCGCCAACAGCCCTGCGATACCAGGCATGAACCGTCGATAATAGTTTACCATGCCAGCAAACTGTTGTATTTTCGTAATGGAAGTAGGTGGTGGAAATTTTGTTATCACCTCAACCTTTTTGGCTGACGGAAGAATTCCATCATTACTAATGACGTTTCCCAAAAATTCCAATGTAGTGGCACCAAAAAAAAATTTTGAGGTCTTGATCTTTAAATCATATTTCTCCAATCTTTCGAAAACCAACTCTAAATGCCTTGTGTGTTCCCCCACGCTCTTACTTGCTAACAAGATATCATATATATATACGAAAACGAAATCCAACCCAGCGAATACCTAATGCATGAAGCGCTGAAACGTTTGGGCCGCATTTCACAGACCGAATGGCATTCGCAGAAATTCATATAATCCAAACGGAGTGGTTATCGCCGTTTTTTGGACATCTTCCGCTGCCATGGGATTATGATGATACGCCCTAATCAAGTCGATATTAGAAAATATGGTACATTCATTGTGAAATCAAAAATGTGGGGATTGGATAATGATCGGGGATCGTTATTGCGTTTAACCGGCGGTAATCGCCACATGGACGCCAATCCGTACTATCCCTCTTTGGGACCATATGTAATGGGGAAGAGGTAGGTGATGAAGATGATCGACATATACCAAGGCCGGCCATATGTTCGAATTCAATCCGGGCCGCGCGATGTCTGATTGCATCTAAGTGTCGCGGTTTGGCATATGGCAAGGGACCGGAAGTACATATTCGATGGACCACACTATGTGTCACCCCTACATTATAATTCGGTGGTTGCGTTAAGGAAGGAAACCTGTTTAATATTTCACCGTAAATATTGTTTACTATAAAATGTTTTGGAGAAGGGGAAAGGTCTAAAATACTGGTAGTCGCAATTTCACATTTGGTGGTGGAATCCGTTAAACGTATTTTTTCCCAGGTCCACAATAAGGTCGTATTTTCGCAAAAAATCTGCCCCCAATATTGTATAATAAATATAATAATAATAATATTGCCCCTGTTAACTGAAGCCAATAAAAAAATATGAGGAAACACTCGTCGAAGACCTATGTTTACATTCAACAATTTTGTGCCAAAGGGATCAATTGTCGTATTGTTGGCAGCAGAAAGTTGAAAATTTGGATCGCTTGATTTATGATGCTGCGTAAACATATGAACCGGGAGTAAGGAAACGTCGGCGCCGGTGTCGACCAAAAAATTAATATTGTTGTGCGGGTCCCTTACAAATAAACGGCTTTGTTGCAGAATCCCACTGTCAGTGCTCCGAGTGGGTTTTCCAACAGACATAATAAAGTATGAACTATTTTCTACAAGATGCATGGATTAACACAATTTTAAAAAATGAAAGTAATATTTCACCCAAACTTTATTTATTGAATTCAAATTATTTTCAACTTACAATACTTAAAATACTTAAACTACTTAAAATACTTAAAATACCTTATTATCTTTTATGTTGATGCTTGCTGCTTGCGGTGGTAATGTTGATGTTTATGCTGGATGCTGGATGAGTAGAAGTTTGTTAGATTATACGTTGTATTTCTTGCTGACTTTATTCACTTTTTACTATTATAACTTTTTACGTTAATTTATTTTTATACTGTTTAATAAACTTGTCTGTTTTTATTCTTTTTTTATTAATATTTTTACTTTTTATTCTTATTGCTATTACACTATTGAACTTTCTTGTCTCACTACAAATTTCTAACTCTTCGTTTGGTTGAATTTATTTTATGAGTTCCATGATGATTCCATCAAAGTTTTTTCTTTCCCAAGAACTCCTCCAAATGGTGTTTGATTGGTGTAGCGTTTTATAATTAACTTTTTGTCTTATTAATTAGTGTCGTGTGTAAATTGTTGTAAAAATGGGTGTTGTCAGTAGAAGTGGCATCGTGACGTAGGCACGATTTGGTGAGTTTATTATTCAAGTATATTAATCATAATAATTTCCTGTGGTGTTTTTGCTGATGCTTTCCTGTGGTGTTTTTTGCTTATGTACGGATATCAACTCATGAGAATTCAATAAATATATAGTTGTACATATATAAATATTTTGTAGATTAAGCATTGTGTGATCCCAGTGAACCAGTAAATATATAGTTCCATTCACACTGAAACACAAACATATATGCAAAAAAGTTCCACTCTCGTATCCCGTGGTTCCCGTGACGACGTAAAAATACCTCAAGTTTGTTGGGTTCAAACATACCATATCGCTATTTCCATATGTCTTGGTCTTATGGTTTTGTCGATGTTGTATTGCAATACAATTCGTTTGTGTATATATATAAATATATGCATATAAGATAATGCAAATGCATCAAATTCGCATAATTGATATTTTATGAAATTGGTGCATTAAATATATAATGAATATAAGTATATATAACATAGGTATATAGGTATGTTATTAATGCATAGGATGTAATTTGAAATTCAAGGTTAATTCTGAATATTAATAAACATATATATATGTACATATATATAGTGATAGTGATACTTAATTAATGCATATGATATATATTGACGGCCAAGGTTATGTGCATATCATTTTATATTAATAATATTTATTTCAACCCTACATACCGTATGATATGTATAGATTAATATCGAATTAATGTTTTTGTTTAACCCCACTGTTACCCTAAAATAAAATCACGCGGCGTCTCCTTCGGGTCATGGTATGACCCATATTTATTTATATATATATTTATCAATTCAAACTACAAAATATCAAATTAATATTAAGGTAATTTACAAAATGTGAAAGAAAAAAGAGTAACAATGAATTGTAATTGTAATTTATTTATTTTTTGTGTTTTTCACAATAAGTTGACCGTAGTGGTGTGACGATGATCTGGACAGACAGGTTTTTTGCAAACATCGCGTGATGTAAATGTTTTTTTTGCACCTGTAGTAGGGCAACTCGAACAACGTTTACGTTCGCTAGCTTTTCTTTTTTTAGGATTCAAAATGTCTGATGAACTGTCACCTACTTTTCTTTGGGTACTTTGGGTTAATTTTCTTTGGGTACGTACAAATATTGTACATAAATATCTTTATTGAAATATTCTTGCTGAATATTTCGCATACCCAACGTTTCATCATCAGTCACAATATCATCAGTCAAATGAGTCGACAACTGTCTTGAACGTTTTCCGAATCGCTTGCATCACTTTCTAATTCAAAATTGATATCACTATCTTCACTAGCCTCATCATCAAATTCATCATTGCTAGAGTTATTTAGAATTGCTTCTATTTCAGCTTCTGATATATGGGCCAGCTATATAATAAACGTTTATTATATACATTTTAAATAAGAATATATATAACTCTGTGGTGTAAATGTTAAAAATGCCAACCTAAAATTCTAACGAAATTTTGGGGTCGTGGGTTCGAATCCTACTGAATGAATAAATTATGTTTTGTGTTTTCGGTTATTTTTCGAATCTGAATTTTAACACAGAGTTGTATATTCCGCTTGCGGTTGGTCGTACGGCTAATTACCGACACCGTAAAATCCACAAATTAAGTAACTAACAACAGAAGGCTGTTGTTGGACGCTAAAACCAGATTGTAGGTTGTATAGCGAAAAATTTTTATATAAAACAATATACTTACTCTATCTCTCGATTTGTACACAGGCGTGTTCTTTTCAGCCATAGTTAGAATTTTATTTCACAAAACAATATTATATAACTTTTCGAAAAATTCGCAATACTAAAAATGCACAACAATTATTTTTAACAAATTTATTCACAGCAAAAAAATTGAATGCAACAAAACACAATATGATCAAGTAAAAAAATAAATAAATCGGAAATGAAAAAAAAAAATAAATAAATAAATTTTGTTTTGCATATTCCATATAAATATCATAGGGGTCACGCAGTGACCCAAAGGAAACTTCCTGCTTAGTTCAAATATCACTACCAAACAAAAATAGATGGAACTAAAGAAAGTCGATTTTTTTTAAATAAAATAAAATTCATTCACTGAGTAAAAAAATTTAATACATGGTAGGTTGTTTAATATAAATGTTTTCCTTTCAAAAGCAATTTGGGTCATTAAATGACCCTAAGGTAACAGAAGGGTTAATAATTTTGCATATGTAAAACTTCTCCATCTACCGTAATATAGTAAATGGTGTACAATATGTAAGGGTGTCTATTTGTCCCATGACATCCCTCCACCTTCCGAAAAAAATTTTTTACGGAATGTAAAAAATTGAAGTTGTAAATATCGCCTTGTAATTGTATTACCACTCCATCCGCATATTTTGTTATAGCATAATCTACTTAATTTCCTTTGCTTACAAGATAGGTTATTCATTAATTTATGTTAATATAGTATTTATTGCTAAATGAACCCCATTAATATTATTTTTATATAGATATTACTTATTATTATTTTATTTATTATTTAACTCTTATAAAAACGAACCATTTATAAATGAATAAATTTATATTATAAAGCATTAAAAGAACCTTTGTATTACCTATATATTTTAATTCTAAATTGATTATTTTCTTAATATCTAAGAAAAATATATTTTTTTTTATTTTAAATTAATAAATTTTAATATCTTTTATTTTGAATATAAAATTTTAATTATTCGTTTTTATTTAACCCATTATTTATATTTAGCAATAGATTTCAAATTTTAATATAATATAAGGTTCGGTGAACAAGATTTCACATGATTGTGTAAACAATTCTTAACAACTAAAGTAATATATTATAACATCTTAAATTTTGCAAAATTAAATTAATGATATTAATTACTGATATACATATATATAAATAAATAATTAAAAAAAATGATATCTTATTAATTCTAGAATACATCGGTATTTAATTGATTCAACAGTATTATCAAATTTAACTGTTGTTGTCCCTTTTAACTGTTTTGGAGACTCGTGAATTTGGATTAATATATTAATAGAATCTGAACCCTGTTCGTATATGACAAAAATTATTATAGGGATTAGCAATGGGGTAGTAACCGAAATTAGAGAATTTTTTTTTTTCAATATTTAATGGAATGGTGTTATGTTGCAGTTCGGATTTAAAAAAAAATGTATTTCACCAATAGGTTCAAAATAACGGTGAATGTTCCATAGGATGAATTTCAAAAAGGACACAAAAACCCATGTTTATTTATTTATCTATTTATTTATTCGAACAAAAACATTAAATTCTACTGCATACAAAATTTTTATCCAATAGTTCGGAACAGTCACTAACAATAATACAAAATATAAGTTATACATTAAGTATAATCATTTCATAATTCATAACAACAATGTTAAAATTTAAAAAATGAAAAAATAAAAACAATCAAAAATCACCGATTATTACAATAAAAATATAATTTAAATTGGGGACTTTTTACTTTATTATCAATTAACACATGACTATATGAGTCATATGACATCAGTAAAACGTTAAAAGGATTGAAATGACCATAATTGATATGTTGGGTTTCAACTTTAAAAAATTCAACCGGCCGCAGACCGCGAATATTTAGTTTAAAATTCAATTTTTCCAATAAGGAAGTACAATCAAATTTACCATTAATCAATCCGCATATAAACGACAACCCAATAAATTCCCTATGTTTTTCTAGGGTCGGCATATTTAATAGCGCAAGTCTATGCGCAGGTCGAGGTAATATAGTTGAATCAGACCAAGGAAGAGATCTTAAAGCAAATTTTAAAAATCTTCCTTGGATTGATTCTAATCTTTGTTTAGCATTTAAATAATGCGGCGACCAAACCGGACATGCATATTCAAGAATCGACCGTACAAGCGAATAAAATAAAGCCCGGAGACAATACGGATCCGAAAATTCCTTACCAACTCGCATAACAAAACCAAGCACAGAATTTGCCCTAATAACCACATAATCCATGTGGGGCTTAAAAGTTAGTTTGGCATCTAAATAAATTCCCAAGTCAAGAGTTTTGTCAAAAGTATTTAAAATCTTACCATTTAAATGATACGAATTAATTAAAAGTGAACGTTTACGAGTAAATTGCATAACCTTACACTTGTCAATATTTAAAAACGTATAATTATCGGAACACCAATCATAAAAAGCACCAAGATCTGATTGGAGTGCATGGATATCGTCATGATTAAAAACAGATTTATAAATTTTCACGTCATCTGCATATATTTCACATTTGGAATGCTTAAACACAGTCGGCAAATCATTAATAAACAGCACAAATGGAATGGGGCCCAAATGACTACCCTGTGGAACACCAGAACAAGCCTTAATTGGTCGAGATAAAATATTATTAAAAAGCACCGCAAATGAACGATTATTCAAGTACGAACGAATCCAATTAATGAAAACATCACCAAACCCAATTTTCTTCAATTTACACAGAAGTAAATTGTGTGAAAGCCGATCGAAGGCCTTACTAAAATCAGTAAAGATACAATCGACCTGCGCCCCACATTTAAAATTATCAAAACAATAAGAAGTGAATTCCAATAAATTGGTGGTCGTGGATCTGCCACGGATAAAGCCATGTTGTTCGGGACTTAACATTAAATGACAATACCCTAGCAATGATGGATTCAAAGATTTTAGGAATAACCGGAAGTTTCGTAATAGGCCGATAGTTCTTTACATTACCCCTACCATCATTCTTATAAAGCGGAACTATAATTGATCTTTTCCATAATTTTGGAAAACAACCTTCAAGTAACGATTTATTAAATAGCATTGCAATTGGCAACGACAAACATTCAGCCACAGCGATTAAAATTGCCGATGGAACACCATCCGGACCACATGAATAATTATTTTTATAACCGTTTAAAGAGTCGAAAGTGAAAGTGTTGAGTGCATAAATAACACAATGAAGTGAACGATAACAAATTCCATATCGGCTTCAAAACCTATATTGTTTAAAAAAATGTAAAATGAAATTATTAGTTTTAATGTATTATATTTATTGATTATATATTTTTAGCCTGTTATTATGAACGCGTTTTTTGCGTCGACCCATTAAAATTGTTGTATTGACCGCGTTATTAACTTCAACGACCTCATATGGTCCCAACCAAATATTGGATAATTTATGTTGTATGGTTTCATTTTTCAACATAACCAGATCGCCTACTTTAAACACCTTATCTTTCGCATTCGCATCATAATATTGCTTTGATTTAATCTTTGATTTAAAACTATTTTTTCGTGCAATTTCATAAGTTTTTTGTAATTTAAATTTTAATTGATTATAATAATTTTCTTGATCATAAATCGGCTCGGTTGGTTTTTGCAAATTTGTGGGTATTTCCGAACAAAACCGGTAAAACCGAACAAACAATCCGATGGCGTTAATTTCGTTGAAATATGTAACGTATTATTATGGACATGAGGTGCCTGTCTTAACCATGCATCCCAATTTTGTGGACTTTCCTCAACAAAACATCTCAAATAGTCCGCTAATGGTCCGCGACTTCTCTCTAACATACCGTTTGATTGTGTATGATATGCGATGGTTTGCATCTTTTTAATTTTTAATAATTTACAAACACTCTTAAATAAATAAATATTACCATCGAAATTGGCACCTTGATCTGTTACTAACACCTTTGGAATTCTGTATCGCGAAATTATTTCATCATAAAACGTTCGAGCTACTGTTTCTGCTGTAGCATCTGGAATTGCGTAACAGTCCATGAAACGAGTTAAATTATCCTGAAATGTGAGTATGTACTTGTTACCAGAATGGGTTGTGGGTAACGGACCTACTATATCCAAATAAACCTTATCAAATGGTAGTTTTGGTGTATCAATAATTATCATCGGCATTTTGTTACATCGAGATTTTTTATTCCCTTGACATTGTTTGCATTTCTTAATATATTCCTTTATATCCCTCATCATTCCCTTCCATTGGTATTGTTTCTTTAGCCTGTGCAATGTTTTCCAAACACCTTGATGACCACCCAATGGTGTATCATGAAAACTTCTGAATACCGTTTGAATATCATCTTTATTTGACAACTCTTCTATTTTATTTAAATCCTCCACGGCTATTTTATTAATGTCGTTTTCTTCATTGACATCCACGGAATTAACCTTATCTTGAATTTCGGTATCCTTTGGTACAATATTTTCCTCCAGTTTTTTGGTCCACGCCCGTGTCTGTACGACTTCTATTTTATTTGTATTTTCCTTTGATATGCATCGGCATTCGTATTAAACTTGACGGGCTTAAATTCTATGCTATAATTATATTCCGACAACTTATTATGAAAACGTAACAACCTAGACGTTGGATCCTTAATATTAAATACCCCTAACAGCGGTCTATGATCGGTATAAATTGTGAATATACGTCCCAATAAATAACTCCTGAAATTGTTTGTTGCCCAAACCATTGCAAGTAATTCCCTTTCAATTGTGGAATACCTTTGCTCCGCGCTGTTCAACGATCGATCTTCTCCTGGTTTCCCTTAAGAAAGAACCGCACCTAGAGCGTCACCACTAGCGTCGGTTGTTAAGATAAATGGTTTGGCAAAATCCGGATATATGAGAACTTGTGGCGAAATGAGTGCCATTTTTAATTCATTGAACAATTTTCGCATTCCCCAGACCACGTATATGTCGAAGTTTTCTTCATTAAATTATTCAAAGGACACGAAATTTTTGAAAAATTTGGGATAAATTTCCTGTAATAATTTGCAAAACCTAACCATGATTGTAATTGTTTAACAATTTTTGGTGTTGGATATTCAGACACACAAGCCGTTTTTGATGGATTGCGCCTTCTTTGGTGCATTTATGACCTAAATAAATAACTTCCTTTTTTAAAAATAGACATTTTTTAATTTTTATTTTTAAATTAAATTTTCTTAATCTATCAAATACAGCAGCTAATTTATTATGATGATCAATTACATTTTTCCCACAAATCACAATATCATCAATATATACAAAACATTCAATAACATGCAAACCCATTAACACATAATTCATAATTCTTTGGAATGTAGCAGGAGCACCAGTCAAACCGAAAGGCATTCTTTTAAATTCGTAATTACCGTAAGGCGTACTAAATGCCGTTTTAGGCGCATCCCTAGGTTCCATCAATACCTGATGGCAAGCTGATCTAATATACCTTCAATTCGCGGAAGTGGGAATGCATCTTTGATGGTTATTTGGTTCAATTTTCTAAAATCAAACACCAATCTCCAACGCTTGGTACCGTCCGAATCTGACTTTTTAGGTACTACTAACAAAGGTGTATTCCAAGGACTTTTACTCGGGCTAATAATACCGTCTTCTAACATATTTCCTACTTCCTCATTTATGAAATCTTTATGTATTTCCGGTAATCTATAATTTTTTTGATTTATTGCGGGATGATTTTGCAATGTCGGTATGGTATGTCCAACAACGTCAGTGTATGACAATTTATCTCCTTCAAGGTAAAAAACAGCATTATACTTAACACATAAATCCACTGACGTCCCCCTTTCCTCCTTATTTAAATCTTCCTCTGTATTTAATTCACTAACTAATCTTTTAATTCTATCCTCATTTTGACCATTCAGTCCCTTGTCGTTCGTTCAGTCCCTTGTCGTTGTGTGGGGAACCAGTTGAATGAGCTGCCGCTTGTCCCTTCTGGTCTCCTAGTTTTTTGGACTAGGGGGTTGTAAGAACCCACACGGTTTGGTGCACTTATTGGCCTTAGCGCCGAATTGACGATGGTAGTAGCAAATGTCCGAATTTTCGTGGCGAGAGTGGGATCGTTGCCGTGAGGCACCACGGGGTCGAAAATTGCGGGAAACAGAGTTGGACCGTAGGCGTCTTGAACTATGGTGGGTGAGACGCTGCAACTGTTGGACTAAAATGGCCATTTGCTTTTTAAGGCCATGCACCTCCGCTTCAAGGTTGGAATGAGACGTACTGGACGGGTGATACTTGGTTTGGCCTTGTTGTGGAAAATATTGAGGGGGTCTGGACGTGGAAGTGGAGGATGCCGCGATTGGCGCGCGTGGCATGATCTCCATTATTTTGTCTGCCGAGACAGCGAGAGCGTCCAGATTGCCCTGGTCCATTAGAGCCAAAATGGCCTGGACCTGGGAAGGGAGGGCTCGTGACCACATATGTAGAATGAGCCGATTGGGAACATCGGGGCCCGCATTACGTCGAATGGTGCGCAACCATTCCGACGGAGACTGATCAGCCATCTCCATCCCTGAAATTGTGGTTTGTTGTGAGAGTTGTGTGTGTGCGTGCGACGATGTCTGTTAATTAATTTTTTTTTTTTAAAAAAGCTTTATATTATATACTTTGAATAGCAGAAAAGAGAATAGAAAACTTGAATTTTAATTTGTGTAAATACAGGGTGTCCCAGTACAGGGTGCCAACCCGAAACAGCTCATTTCTACACCTCATTTCCAAAATATTTGAGGCCGATGAAATTTCTTGTGTTTGACCAGCTATAGCATGAAAACGGATCGTCGCCGATTTTTGTGTTATTAGAAAGAGTTAAAGATAGTTAAAATACCTTTCCAACAAGGTTATAATTATTCGATTCCGATAAGTGGTTGCTGAGATATGGTAAATAACATCTACGTACTACCTTGAACTTCAACGAAATCGTTTTTTCGTGCTAGCTCGAAAACCAAGCGAGATAGACATGGGGTCGCCATACATTTTTTGATTGGAAATGAGGTGTAGAACCTGCCTGTTTCGGGTTGGCACCCTGTACTGGGACACCCTGTATAAATAAAAATAAAAAAACTAAAAAAAATAATCAAATGATATCTGCTTATCTGTTGCTCTATTCCTGTTGGCTTCCGGAGACTTCCGCTTCGTTGACTGTTGTGTAGGTGAAGGTTGTGGTTGCTGTGGTCGGGGTCACCAATTTGGAGGTCGTTGTAGTAGTTGCTGGATTACTTTATTTTAATTTATTTCACTACGTATACACTTTTACAATTATGAAGCTTAACCACTACACAATTTTTTTCTTTATTTTACAGTACACTAATGAATTTAAATAACGATTTACTTGTATATTTCAAATTTGAATTTAGTATGAATGTGCCGTGCACGTCTGTTTAGTTTTAAGTTTATGCGAAGTCTGTTTTTGTATTTTGCCACTCGCCGTGTAATTATGAATTTAAAATTTGTCCGTTACGGATTGAGTATATTTGTGTTTGGAAATGCGATGTTTAAATGTAGTGTGTGTGGTTGGTGGCGTACAGGACCGCCACAGATTATTCACCTTTAATAATAACTCCGTTTTAATTAATGCCTCAACGGCCTGGTCAAAGTGAATCGTATCAAGTGTTAATGCGAACTGTCGTAAATTGGGATCTAAAAGCCCACATTTTAATGTACGCAACTTTTGTTCCTCAGTTTCTTTAATTAAAACTTGTGCCACGAGTTCCTTATAATCAGATTTCAATATTTCAATTACACATTGCGCCACTTATCTATCTTCCTTGCAAATGAACTTATTGATTCCGTGGGCAATTGGAAAGTATTTTTCCATTCGGCATTTGCTGTATCTAACGACTTTTTGGAAATATACCTATGTCTTAATGTTGCACTAGTGGTAACATTTAACCCTCTTATCAGTTCAAACGCGTCACCCGTTAATCGTGTACACAAAGCCGTAACAAATTTACCCTCATCCTCACTATCAATACATTTATGTGCACATTCGCATGCGCCTAAAAATTCCTGAATATGGTTTACTAAATAGGGACCAGGTTCACCCGAAAACCGTGGAACCATCGTTGTCGCTAATTTGCCTATTTTCTGGAAATCCATGATGTATGAATTGATTATATTATGTTTATTTGTTGCGGATGTTGAAATAATTTTGGTATTTTTTAAAATTGGACGATTGTCTACTTTTTGTGGTGAATCTTGTTCTACTTGATTCAACACGTTCTGGATGTCACCGTGGATCGTTTGGAGGAATTCTAATTCAATATTTGAATTTAATTGTGTTTCTTCAATTTCCCCAAGCTCTTTCTTCAAGGAATTAATTTCAAAAGTACTTTCAATAAAACTCTTATTTGCCTCAATAAGTCCAGACGAATCCTCCGTGTCACACAATGTTAAATAACCCTTTGCAAGTAGTTCCTCTTGTAAATCCTTATTTTTTCCTTGGGCCAACTCTCATTTTAATTTTAACGTCGCCGCCTTACTCTGTGTGTCGTGCAATGTTTGTGATGATTCCCTAATACTACCCTCGTATTGTTCAGATTGTACCTCGTTATCCCTTAACGTTACTTTATTGTTCTTTATAATATCCCTTAAATTCTGCACTTCTGATTTCAAATTATGAATAGTTTTTGTTAATTGAGCCTGTGGTTGTTCTAACAAAAGATCGATAATATATTCGGTCGTTTCCAATTCACTTATTTTATCGTATTTAGAATTTATATTCCGTTTTAAATCTCTATAGTCCCTATCACTTAATTTCGATTTACAACTAATCATAAGATTCTCATTCAAATTTTTGATACCCTGTTTCCAAGATTTTTGTTCATACCTATGTTGTTTTAATTCATCATCCATCAAAGCTCATTTAATCAATACATATAAAAACAATTAACATGACAAAATACACTCTTTACAAAAATGCCCAGACTAATATTCCTATCATTCACAATTCCAAATATATCCCAAAAACTTAAAAATAACGAATTAATCCTATAATTAATTCAAAGATATTCATTTCGTTTCATATTCATTTAAATATGTTCCGTATTTATTTTTCTTAATATATAAAAATAAACCATATGTTATTATTTAATAAAAATATTTTCAAAATCAACGGTATATATAAAAAAAAACGTTCCATATATTTATATATCAAAAGAAATAATTATTTAAAACATATGATCAGAATGAAGAAATCACATATAACGATCTCATATATCATAATAAAAGAAAATTAAATAATATTAACAATACGTATATGCTTTGTACAATAAACTTATATTATTTTTATTTTTTTTTTATTTCAAATTTTTTACTTATATATGTTATTTAACACTCAGATATTATTTAATAATCGCAATTTATTGTTCATATGAAGAAAAAGCAAAACAAAATATTTAATTACACATTACAAAAAATGTTAATACACTTTCACCATTTAAATAAAATAATTGAAACGAATTGCACGTAAAAAACGCATTATATTTTAATTAGAATTATGATGTGTTTAAATTAGAATTAAGATGTGTTTAAATTAGATTAAATGAATGAAATCATTAAGATCGTTTTCATTAAAGTAATGTATAGTAGGGTTTACCGGTTGCGCCAATTATGTCAGTGCTACGAGTGGGTTTTCCAACAGACATAATAAAGTATGAACTATTTTCTACAAGATGCATGGATTAACACAATTTTAAACAGTGAAGTAATTGTTCACCCAAACTTTATTTATTGAATTTAAATTATTTTCAACTTACAATACTTAAAATACTTAAACTACTTAAAATACTTAAAATACCTTATTATCTTTTATGTTGATGCTTGCTGCTTGCGGTGGTAATGTTGATGTTTATGCTGGATGCTGGATGAGTAGAAGTTTGTGAGATTATACGTTGTATTTCTTGCTGACTTTATTCACTTTTTACTATTATAACTTTTTACGTTAATTTATTTTTATACTGTTTAATAAACTTGTCTGTTTTTATTCTTTTTTTATTAATATTCTTACTTTTTATTCTTATTGCTATTACACCATTGAACTTTCTTGTCTCAGTACAAATTTCTAACTCTTCGTTTGGTTGAATTTATTTTATGAGTTCCATGATGATTCCATCAAAGTTTTTTTTCTTTACCAAGAACCCCTCCAAATTGTGTTTGATTGGTGTAGCGTTTTATAATTAACTTTTTGTCTTATTAATTAGTGTCGTGTGTAAATTGTTGTAAAAATGGGTGTTGTCAGTAGAAGTGGCATCGTGACGTAGGCACGATTTGGTGAGTTTATTATTCAAGTATATTAATTTCCTGTGGTGTTTTTGCTGATGCTTTCCTGTGGTGTTTTTTGCTTATGTACGGATATCAACTCATGAGAATTCAATAAATATATAGTTGTACATATATAAATATTTTGTAGATTAAGCATTGTGTGATCCCAGTGAACCAGTAAATATATAGTTCCATTCACACTGAAACACAAACATATATGCAAAAAAGTTCCACTCTCGTATCCCGTGGTCCCCGTGACGACGTAAAAACACCTCAAGTTTGTTGGGTTCAAACATACCATATCGCTATTTCCATATGTCTTGGTCTTATGGTTTTGTCGATGTTGTATTGCAATACAATTCGTTTGTGTATATATATAAATATATGCATATAAGATAATGCAAAGGCATCAAATTCGCATAATTGATATTTTATGAAATTGGTGCATTAAATATATAATGAATATAAGTATATATAACATAGGTATATAGGTATGTTATTAATGCATAGGATGTAATTTGAAATTCAAGGTTAATTCTGAATATTAATAAACATATATATATGTACATATATATAGTGATAGTGATACTTAATTAATGCATATGATATATATTGACGGCCAAGGTTATGTGCATATCATTTTATATTAATAATATTTATTTCAACCCTACATACCGTATGATATGTATAGATTAATATCGAATTAATGTTTTTGTTTAATAATTTTGCATATGTAAAACTTCTCCATCTACCGTAATATAGTAAATGGTGTACAATATGTAAGGGTGTCTATTTGTCCCATTACACGACGCTGAGCCGAATTAACGGTGGGATAACTTAGTTTTTTTGAACGCGGCTTGAATAGGAACATGGCTTATTACATGAACGTGCACGATCTTTAAACTTTCTATGATACCAGCACATTGTACCACCACGATCCGTATGTTTAATTTCCGAACTGCGGGATATACTCCTTGTATTGTTTCTCGCTGCAGTGGGTAATTGATGGGATCTATATGGAGTGCGACCACGGAGATTGTTATGTTGCAACTGCCGTAAAAGCGTTGTTAACGTCCTAATATCGTCCTCCATTCGAGATATTCTATCATCCCCCGTGTTATCGTGTACGGCAGAAATCTGACGTGGGTTTAGTAGGAGTTTCCTTTCTTTGTACCTGAGAAACGTTTGATGTGTTTGTGAATGTATGAGATGCTTCCCACAATTTGTCTGCCAATGTCGTCAATTCTCTAATATCCTTATCGCCCGCTGCTTTGTTTGAAATCAATTGCTCCAACCTACGTTCCTCGCTTAAAGAATGCCGCTCAATCAAGGCCGATTTAACAGTGTCGTACAGATTATTATTAGGAAAGTTTTGAACTACATCCAAAACAGTTTCTACAACATCTTGTGGCAGCAAAGCGATTACGTGATAATATCTGTTGGAATCCGAATAGTATCATTCGCGAAATTCTGAACTGCGCCTCCGTTTGCACGAACCATGCAGCCGGAGATTCAGTCCAAAATTGTGGCAATTTTATTTTGACTTCACTTACCGTTGTAACCGTCTTAATATCTTTACCTCTGGACGGACCCGCTTCGTCCTCCGTTTCCGACATACTAAATGTAGTGGGTTTTTTTTTAATTTAATGCAGTTATGTTGTCCGAAATGTTTTGGTATATGTGGCCGTATATATATTTATGAATGTGTAATTTCTCTTGTGTTGTATGATTTCTAAAAATAAATAACAATAAAAAATAAATTTTTCGCTATACAACCAACAATCTGGTTTTAGCGGCCAACAACAGCCTTCTGTTATTAGTTACTTAATTTGTGGCTTTTACGGTGTCGGTAATTAGCCGTACGGAATATACAACTATGTGTTAAATTCAGATTCGAGAAATAACCGAAAACACAAAACATATTTTATGCATTCAATAGGATTCGAACCCACGACCCCAAAATTTCGTTAGAATTTTTAGGTTGGCATTTTTAACATTTACACCACAGAGTTATATTATTAAAATTAAATACATTTCTAAAATTAATTAAAACTTCTTATATATTACCCGTCTTATTGTTATTCGGTAGAATAAATTGCAATAATAATGGAAATGCTGTGATACTATTTTTTCGTTTGTTCTTGAACTTGATCTTGAACTTGAAACAACAATGATCAAAATATCGGGGTCACAATTTATCGCCGTTGTATTTAATAATAAAAACACTATTATTTAATATAACACGATATTTATTAAAATTCAATTTTATAAAATTCGTAACTATCTTCTATAAAAACTATAATTCACATTTTAATTCATTTTACTTAAGTTATACTGAATATACTATATGTGTATATATATACCCTTTGTAAAAATATATATATATATATATAGGTATATTGAAATGTAGTGTTGCTGAGTTGGCGTGTAGTTTTATTCTGATTTTTGTATATCTATTATTGTATGTATCGGTATCACATATCATGTGTGTCCCGTAAATTTATTAAGTCAATTAATTATATATCTATATAATTCAATCAGTTATACATAAATATATATTTGTATAATTAACTGATTCAATACACATATATAATGAGGTTATATAAAAATGATCACAAAGAGGGGTAAACTTGCGGATCCCAACAAACCGCAACACATTACAAAGCGCTATGTTCCGAACTTTCTTTCTACCACTGACGACGAAACTAGGTTCAGTTCCTGGTTCATTATTTTAAGGTTGTTCCTAATCACAAATTCCAGCAAAATTTCTCCTCTGCCCAGAATGAACGAAATGCTTTTACATGTACTATTGTAGTACTGTGAAAAAATTTGTCCGGTAAACTCCGTATTCTTTCGTTGTATAAACAGGCTCCTGAATCATTGTTATGTCTATCTTCTTCTTTTGCCGGTGAGCTCCGTATTGTCATCTACTTTTTTGATTTTCTAATTTAAATTTATAATTACAACTATTGAAATTTTTTTTTTATAAATATTTTACTTAAATATACATTATCTAAAACAAAAGAACTATATTTCTAATGTTTTTTCACAAAACATCCCCTAAATCTGGCCGCTAAGTTAATGGTATCAATATTAAAATGCCCCAAAAGCGTGGAACATGTCTAAAGCATTTGTAATCCAACAATAATTACTATCCTATTTTTTTAATGTTTTAATATTTATTTATTTATTTAAGATCCATTAATTACTAATGGCTGAAATATATGTTTCATGTCCATACAAAAAATACATTTTAAAATTTTTACTTTTAACGTCATTAAAAATTAATTTTTCATTATATGCATTATATAAACATAAATATAAACATTGAATTTAAGGCGCAAAAACGACCATAATTGGTACGATATGCCTTAATCGAAAAAAATTCCATAGAACGTGTGCACCTGGAATTAATACGTATCCGTAGTTGCGAAAGCAACCATGGACAATCGATTTTACCATTCAACAAATTGTCAATGAAAGTCAATCGTAAAAAATCCCTATGCCTCAATAGAGTAGGCAAACCCAGAAGGCCCAACCTCCCCCCATAAGATGGCAAATGATACGGATCACCCCACGAAAGACCGCGCAAAGCAAACAATAAAAATCTCCGTTGAACCGATTCAATTCTTTCAATATGGACCCCACAATGTGGCGACCACACCTGGCATGCATATTCAATTATTGGTGTTACGAGTGAAATAAATAATGTCTTCGCACAATAAGGGTCCAACATTTCACGCATTTCCCGTTTAATGAAACCCAACAACGAATTTGCCCTATTAACCACATAATCAATGTGATTAATGAATGTAAGTTTATCGTCAAGGTATACACCAAGATCCCTAATTACATTCAAAGTTGGCATATTAATATAATTGAAATGACAAGAATGTACCGTTGACACATTTTTACGCATAAATTTCATTACATTACATTTGTCCATGCGCGAATATACGAAGGCATAGATGGACGTTCAACGTTAAGCTGTAATCTGATTTTCCTGGCCTTTTTACTAGCTTTTAGTAACTTGTTGGTATTTCTTACATTTGTTATAAGAAACAATTTTTAACAGATAGTTGATAGAAAAAATACTTATATTGGTGTATGTTTCGTTCTGATGGAACAATGCGATGTAAACATTTCATTATGTTTTGTCAAAGAAATTTGCCCCACTTTATCGATCAATTTATCAATAGACACTAGATAAAAATGAAATGCTAATAACCCCTGAAAGAGCTAATTCAAGTAGAATTTGATGATTTCTACTTGAAAATGGTCCTACCCAATTATTTTCGGTTATTGAAATTTCGATATTTTTAGTGTATTTCACATTTTCATGGTTATAACAATTTCATTTTCAACCAAATTAATTTTTTCGGTATTTACTCAATGGAATTTTAATTAACATACGCCACACCACAGGGCGCATCTTTTTGTATCTTCCGATTAACACCTATTCGACTTGCTACTCATGTCTACCGAATTTCTCATCGAATATAGTATCCCTATCAACCATTTATTTCTTTTAGGGGAATCCGGCCGATATTTTTTCAGAGTGAAACGGATGACGGGTCATTCTGTAAAGCCGGACATTTGCACACAATTAACGTATCTGTTTCTTAATGCGCACGACAGATTCTGACAGTCTCATCCTTCAAAATATTGATTCCCGTAAGATTTCTTCTGAAGCTTCTATGTTAAGTTGTGAAAGCCGCCAATTTTCTAAGAGTCACAACATGCTTAAAAAATCCTTATTGATATTTCCTCAGTCCAATTGTTATCTAAGGTTGTCTGAGTCCTTTTACTTCCCTCCATCGTTTCGTCGATTACATTGTGCCGGTTAATCCCGACCAATGCGAACGCATTCTGGTTCGAACACTCTAATAGCATATGAGCACATTCCATACTGGTTTGCATTGAATGTGGTCTAGGGCATGAATTAAGGACATCATTTTCGACTCGAATGTTGAGGAGTAATTCCCCATATTTAAATGACAGTTCAAGCAAAGCTGCTCCAAATTAAACCGGCCCGAAGCTGTCATTTTTCATTGATCCGCCGGTGAAGATTGTTATCGCGTTCGATCCCACTTCAACTTCACGGAGTGATGCAGGATCTATGAGATGTTTGTGCTACATTTCATATATCACAACGTTCCCAATTAATTGATATGTTCATTGACGTGTACAGTTCCCGGGTCGCATGGACAATATCCAGCAGGTTCCTGTGACCATAAATTGTGCCCTTCAGATGTCACGTATTGTTCATCGACATCCTTATTGCCGTATTCACTGCCGTCTTTACAGTAAATGGTTCGAAATGCCATAAACCCACTAATGTTTCCATGGGAATGGTCGGTGTCGCCTTCGGATTTTCGCTCTCCCATATACATTCCAATATTTCCAATGTCGTTCAATTTTTGACATTGTGTTTTGTTTTGTAATCGTTCAATAAATTTATTGTTTAGAATTTTCTATATTGTTTTTAAAATTCTGTTTTCCATAAAAATAATTATAATTAAATTATTTAAAAAAAAAAAATATAAATAATTTGGAAAAATTAAACAAAACCACAAACGAAATTTTTATATCGATTCGCTCGCATTTCTCCCAAAAATAGCAGGCGGATTTGACATTCCCTATCGGAAAAATACGAAGGTAAAATTCCATGATGCAAAACATACGAAAGGGAAAAAAATACGAAATCGAAAAATTTCAAGATAAGCCTGCTGGAGATTTATATTTCAGAGTTCTTGTCATCTTCGAGAATTCAATAAGTTCCATCTTCTTGGGTTAAGAGATAGGTACGTATGGTTTGCCACCCCTACGTTACTCGAACAGCCCCTTCGATAACATCCGTAGTGCTGTCCACGAACTTTTCCGGTCCCATTATCGCCAAGTCATCTGTATAAATTATGGTGCGTATCTCATTTTCCGTCTCTTTTCCCCTTAATTTTGCCACGTCTTCCCTGTTTCAACTCTCATAGAGCCATTAAAGGTTTTTCTGACCTTACAGTTTTCCATTCCACCATGGTGATAGATCACCCCTTTTAACTATAGTTAGAGGACATGCACTATGGAATACTTTTTTCACAACCGATGTAATATAGAAAGCCGTCTTTCCCACTGCAAGTCGTTTTCGGCTTCGCGTCCCATTCCGCCTAGACCCTCCATAAAAACCTGTGGGTAAATCACCACATTAGTGTTTCTGGGGTTTCTTATAGTTCTTGATAACGCCTTCTGCCTCAGACCATACTACAATTCGAAGGAGATGGCTCTGTGGTCAAAAATTATCGCTCGGGCCATTAGACTTGAAATTCGATTGTCTACCCAGCATCTTAGCAATACCAAGCGCTATGTTCCGAACTTTCTTTCTACCACTGACGACGAAACTAGGTTTAGTTCATTGTTCATTATTTTAAAGTGGTTCCTAATCACAAATTCCAGCAAAATTTCTCCTCTGCCCAGAATGAACGAAATGCTTTTACATGTACTATTGTAGTACTGTGAAAAAATTTGTCCGGTAAACTCCGTATTCTTTCGTTGTATAAACAGGCTCCTGAATCATTGTTATGTCTGTCTTCTTCTTTTGACGTTAAGCTCCGTATTATCATCTACTTTTTTGATTTTCTAATTTAAATTTATTTAAATTTACAACTATTGAAATTTTTTTTTGTAATTATTTTACTTAAAGATACATTATCTAAAACAAAAAAACTATATTTCTAATTTTTTTTCACAAAACATCCCCCAAATCTGGCCGCTAAGTTAATGGTATCAATATTAAAATGCCCCAAAAGCATGGAACATGTCTAAAGCATTTGTAATCCAACAATAATTACTATCCTATTTTTTAAATGTATTAATATTAAAGAACTCCCGTCATTCAATTATGGATGATGCGCACACTCGCAACCACCATGATTTATAATATGACCATTTCGATCCAATTCATATAGAATTAAAAAATAAAATGATTGATATCCAATTAACCGGATTGTGAAAATCGTTTTCATTAGTCTAATTCAAATTGGGTTGCCCACAATATAGAATAAAAATGAAATGCTAATAACCCATTGAAAAGGCTAATTCATGATTCCTACTTAAAAATGGTCCTTCCCAATTATTTTCGGTTATTGAAATTTTGACATTTTTAGTGTATTTTAGATTTTCATGGTTATAACAATTTCATTTTCAACCAAATTAATTTTTTCGGTATTTTCCTCAATGGAATTTTAATTAACATACGCCACACCACAGGGCGCACCTTTTTGTATCTTCCGATTAACACCTACTCGACTTGCTACTCATGTCTACCGAATTTCTCATCGAATATAGTATTCCTATCAACCATTTATTTCTTTTAAGGGAATCCGGCCGATATTTTTTCAGAGTGAAACGGATGACGGGTCATTCTGTAAAGCCGGACATTTGCACAGTAAGATTTCTTCTGAAGCTTCTATGTTAAGTTGTGAAAGTCGCCAATTTTCTAAGAGTCACAACATGCTTAAAAAATCCTTATTGATGTTTCCTCAGTCCAATTGTTATGTTAGGTTGTCTGAGTCCTTTAATTCCGTCCATCGTTTCGTCGATTACATTGTGCCGGTTAATCCAGACCAATGCGAACGCATTCTGGTTCGAGCACTCTAATAGCATATGAGCACATTCCATACTGGTTTGCATTGAATGTGGTTAGGGCATGAATTAAGGACATCATTTTCGACTCGAATGTTGAGGAGTAATTCCCCATATTTAAATGACAGTGCAAGCAAAGCTGCTCCAAATTAAACCGGCCCGAAGCTGTCATTTTTCATTGATCCGCCGGTGAAGATTGTTATCGCGTTCGATCCCACTTCAACTTCACGGAGTGATGCAGGATCTATGAGATGTTTGTGCTACATTTCCTATATCACAACGTTCCCGATTAATTGATATGTTCATTGACGTGTACAGTTCCCAGGTCGCATGGACAATATCTAGCAGGTTCCTGTGACCATAAATTGTGCCCTTCAGATGTCACGTATTGTTCATCGACATCCTTATTGCCTATTCACTGCCGTCTTTACAGTAAATGGTTCGAAATGCAATAAACCCACTAATGTTTCCATGGGAATGGTCGGTGTCGCCTTCGGATTTTCGCTCTCCCATATAAATTCCAAATCGATTGAAAACTTGAATTTTAAAAAATCATCAAATGGATTTAATACAAATTTTTATTTTGAGGGTTAATTTTTTTAAGTGGGGTCTTTTTTCCCTCAACTTACCTTCGTCTGTTTGATTTCCTGTTTGCATAATGATGATGATGATATGATCAAATCAAATCAAATCAAATTAACATTAACAAACAGCTCCGCCAAACAACAACGCAGCAAAAGAATAAAAAAATCCAATTTGTAATTGATTTAATTAATTAATTCAGAGCATGTACACAAAATATTTTAAAATAACCTCTTTTTTTTTTGTGTTTTTTTTTACTAAAATTTAATTTAATTCAAAATCAATTAAAATTTTTTTGTTTTGTTGTTTTTTTGTTAATTAAATAAAATCGTGCTTAAGTTTCGTGAGAGTTTTTCGTCAAATTCATCAATAAAAATAAAATGATGGTGATTTTTGATGAATTTTTGTCTTTTGGCTTTGATTTTTTTTTACCTTGAATATGAATAAATAAAGAATAATTGTTATTAAAATTTATATGTGAATTGAATATACTAATATTAATATTATTAATATTATTAATGTCGTTCAATTTTTGACATTATGTGTTTTGTAATCGTTCAATAAATTTATTGTTTAGAATTTTCTATATTGTTTTTAAAATTCTGTTTTCCATAAAAATAATTATAATTAAATTATTTAAAAAACAAAAATATAAATAATTTGGAAAAATTAAACAAAACCACAAACGAAATTTTTATATCGATTCGCTCGCATTTCTCCCAAAAATAGCAGGCGGATTTGACATTCCCTATCGGAAAAATACGAAGGTAAAATTCCATGATGCAAAACATACGAAAGGGAAAAAAATACGAAATCGAAAAATTTCAAGATAAGCCTGCTGGAGATTTATATTTCAGAGTTCTTGTCATCTTCGAGAATTCAATAAGTTCCATCTTCTTGGGTTAAGAGATAGGTACATATGGTTTGCCACCCCTACGTTACTCGAACAGCCCCTTCGATAACATCCGTAGTGCTGTCCACGAACTTTTCCGGTCCCATTATCGCCAAGTCATCTGTATAAATTATGGTGCGTATCTCATTTTCCGTCTCTTTTCCCCTTAATTTTGCCACGTCTTCCCTGTTTCAACTCTCATAGAGCCATTAAAGGTTTTTCTGACCTTACAGTTTTCCATTCCACCATGGTGATAGATCACCCCTTTTAACTATAGTTAGAGGACATGCACTATGGAATACTTTTTTCACAACCGATGTAATATAGAAAGCCGTCTTTCCCACTGCAAGTCGTTTTCGGCTTCGCGTCCCATTCCCCCTAGACCCTTCATAAAAACCTGTGGGTAAATCACCACATTAGTGTTTCTGGGGTTTCTTATAGTTCTTGATAACGCCTTCTGCCTCAGACCATACTCCAATTCGAAGGAGATGGCTCTGTGGTCAAAAATTATCGCTCGGGCCATTAGACTTGAAATTCGATTGTCTACCCAGCATCTTAGCAATACAAAGCGCTATGTTCCGAACTTTCTTTCTACCACTGACGACGAAACTAGGTTCAGTTCCTGGTTCATTATTTTAAGGTTGTTCCTAATCACAAATTCCAGCAAAATTTCTCCTCAGCCCAGAATGAACGAAATGTTTTTATAAATACTATTGTAGTACTGTGAAAAATTTTGTCCGGTAAACTCCGTATTCTTTCGTTGTATAAACAGTTGTCTATTTTCTTCTTTTGACGGTAAGCCCGTATTATCATCCACTTTTATGATTTTCTAATTTAAATTTATAATTACAACTATTGAAATTTTTTTTTGTAATTATTTTACTTAAATATACATTATCTAAAACAAAAAAACTATATTTCTAATTTTTTTTCACAAAACATCCCCTAAATCTGGCCGCTAAGTTAATGGTATCAATATTAAAATGCCCCAAAAGCATGGAACATGTCTAAAGCATTTGTAATCCAACAATAATTATTATCCTATTTTTTAAATGCCTTAATATTAAAGAACTCCCGTCATTCAACTATGGATGATGCGCACACTCGCAACCACCATGATTTATAATATGACCATTTCACATTAGTGAAATTTTCTTTTTTTGAAATTTTTTCATATAGAATTAAAAAATAAAATGATTGATATCCAATTAACCGGATTGTGAAAATCGTTTTCATTAGTCTAATTCAAATTGGGTTGCCCACAATATAAAATAACAATGAAATGCTAATAACCCATTGAAAGGCTAATTCATGATTCCTACTTAAAAATGGTCCTACCCAATTATTTTCGGTTATTGAAATTTTGACATTTTTAGTGTATTTTAGATTTTCATGGTTATAACAATTTCATTTTCAACCAAATTAATTTTTTCGGTATTCTCCTCAATGGAATTTTAATTAACATACGCCACACCACAGGGCGCACCTTTTTGTATCTTCCGATTAACACCTACTCGACTTGCTACTCATGTCTACCGAATTTCTCATCGAATATAGTATTCCTATCAACCATTTATTTCTTTTAAGGGAATCCGGCCGATATTTTTTCAGAGTGAAACGGATGACGGGTCATTCTGTAAAGCCGGACATTTGCACACAATTAACGTATCTGTTTCTTAATGCGCACGACAGATTCTGACAGTCTCATCCTTCAAAATATTGATTCCCGTAAGATTTCTTCTGAAGCTTCTATGTTAAGTTGTGAAAGCCGCCAATTTTCTAAGAGTCACAACATGCTTAAAAAATCCTTATTGATATTTCCTCAGTCCAATTGTTATCTAAGGTTGTCTGAGTCCTTTTACTTCCCTCCATCGTTTCGTCGATTACATTGTGCCGGTTAATCCCGACCAATGCGAACGCATTCTGGTTCGAGCACTCTAATAGCATATGAGCACATTCCATACTGGTTTGCATTGAATGTGGTCTAGGGCATGAATTAAGGACATCATTTTCGACTCGAATGTTGAGGAGTAATTCCCCATATTTAAATGACGGTCCAAGCAAAGCTGCTCCAAATTAAACCGGGCCGAAGCTGTCATTTTTCATTGATCCGCCGGTGAAGATTGTTATCGCGTTCGATCCCACTTCAACTTCACGGAGTGATGCAGGATCTATGAGATGTTTGTGCTACATTTCCTATATCACAACGTTCCCGATTAATTGATATGTTCATTGACGTGTACAGTTCCCAGGTCGCATGGACAATATCTAGCAGGTTCCTGTGACCATAAATTGTGCCCTTCAGATGTCACGTATTGTTCATCGACATCCTTATTGCCTATTCACTGCCGTCTTTACAGTAAATGGTTCGAAATGCAATAAACACTCGGCGTTTCGGTCATGATAGTTTTTTTAGTGGTTTTGCAATTACTCTTAATATGATGTATACCATTAATTAGCTAGCATTTAGCATAGATTCAAAGTTAAGGTAACTCTACATCTTATTAATTAAGTGAGTGATTGTCATGGTTTTTAGTTTATAAGTGGGGATTATTTGAAAATTTAAATTGAACAAGTAAGAATTAGATGGTTCGTAGGTGGACACGAACCATCTAATTCTTACTTGTTCAATTTAAATTTTCAAATAATCCCCACTTATAAACTAAAAACCATGACAATCACTCACTTAATTAATAAGATGTAGAGTTACCTTAACTTTGAATCTATGCTAAATGCTAGCTAATTAATGGTATACATCATATTAAGAGTAATTGCAAAACCACTAAAAAAACTATCATGACCGAAACGCTGAGTTTAAAATTCATATATAAAAATATTAAACGGTCGAGTAATAAAAATATTAATGATGTGATATATGTATCATATCATTAATATATTCAATATTAAAATCGTTCAAGGCATAATTGCAACTAAAATTGAATAAAAGAATTTCTATTGTCGCGATCCGTTAAAATATAAACAATTAAAATAATAACAATTAAAAAAATATAATAATACCTTCTAATAAACTATACTATAAAATATAAATAAATTATAGTTATATAGTTATTATGAAATAAAACAAAGTATATACATCAACTTGATGGCAAAGTTGTTAAAATGTACGTATGGCCACTGATGAGGATCCGAAACGTACTTGGTTCGTGTCCACCTACGAACCATCTAATTCTTACTTGTTCAATTTAAATTTTCAAATAATCCCCACTTATAAACTAAAAACCATGACAATCACTCACTTAATTAATAAGATGTAGAGTTACCTTAACTTTGAATCTATGCTAAATGCTAGCTAATTAATGGTATACTCATATACATCATATTAAGAGTAATTGCAAAACCACTAAAAAAACTATCATGACCGAAACGCCGAGTTTAAAATTCATATATAAAAATATTAAACGGTCGAGTAATAAAAATATTAAGGATGTGATATATGTATCATATCATTAATATATTCAATATCCCTAATTACATTCAAAGTTGGCATATTAATATAATTGAAATGACAAGAATGTACCGTTGACACATTTTTACGCATAAATTTCATTACATTACATTTGTCCATGCACGAATATACGAAGGCATAGATGGACGTTCAACGTTAAGCTGTAATCTGATTTTCCTGGCCTTTTTACTAGCTTTTAGTAACTTGTTGGTATTTATTACATTTGTTATAAGAAACAATTTTTAACAGATAGTTGATAGAAAAAATACTTATATTGGTGTATGTTTCGTTCTGATGGAACAATGCGATGTAAACATTTCATTATGTTTTGTCAAAGAAATTTGCCCCACTTTATCGATCAATTTATCAATAGACACTTTATCAAACAGTTTGAAAGCAACCATACAATCAATGTGACATTTAGATTTTTCATGCTTATTTAGGCCTATCGTTAAATGATTTAAATCAACAAAAGGCATTTTTACCCAAACCGAATTATTCTCACTAGATTTATGAAATAAAATGCAAGGCCAACAGAACAATCCGTTCAATTTTTCACAGCCACAAAGCCATTCAAAACGGTCATAAGTTGCGCGTGAAAATTTTCGTATATGTTCTTTTTTATTGCTTATATATTTTGAAGTTAAATTACCAAGGGTTGGCGTTGGACATGTTAAATTTCTCACAATGGTTTTATCTTGAGAAATTCGCCTTGAAAAAGGCGTTTTAATTAATTGCTCTATAATACAACCATTTGCGAAATCACAATTCAAATTATCTTCCATATCACCTTAATAATTTAATACACATTTTCAATACGCGGATATATAAGAAAGGACAACAATAAGACAAGTAAACAGCGTAAAGCTTTGTTTGCTTTGAAAAAAGCAGTTGGTTATTTTTGCTTTTAAAAAAGCGGTTGGTTGTATGCAATTTCTCTTTGTTGTTAAAAACAATTTAATAAATATATATTTACCATAAGAAAAATTAATGCAAGTAATGAAAATTAATGAAATATGCGAATTATTATGTATTCACAGTAAAAAATTATAAAAAGTCAAAACAATTTATAATTCGTAAACAAATACAAGATGATATGATATTAATTATTCAAAATAAAAATTGAAAATAGAATTAATTTAAACTTGAAACAGGGAAAGATAAAAAAAGCTAATAAAATATGATTTTAGTATAGAACGAGCGACGATAATTAATTATGAAACTAAAAAATAAAATACGTCTAACAATAAATGAATAAATGTAAATAGAATTTTTTATTCAACACTATATTTTTAATTTTGCATAAAAGAATCACATCATCTGTTTGAATGAATAGAATAGAAAGAATGAATTTGGAGGAGAAATGAAATAAGTAATAATGTTGTTCAAATAAAATTTGAACAATACCGGCCCATATATCGCGCTTATATACCTCCATATATTCGCATTTTCTGTGCTATATATGAAAGTATATAATCAGCGACACTACGATGATGGTTCAAACAATTCATTGAACACAAATTATAGTACATAGTAGATTAGTAGACGAAAGACGACACAGTGAAACGGGAATTGTTGACGATTTTTTTTTATGCTGAATGCGAGTGTAGTACATAATGAAACCAAATATAAATATAAACAGTCAGGCAGTCAAGCACGCATATAGAAGTGTTGTTCAAGCAAATTTATGAACATCGGCACAGTATATATAAATACATATGATTTGGTATTTTAAATGTATTTAGCCCGTCTTCTATTTTTAATTCTAATGGTTTAAAGGAGAATTTTTACATATTATATTGTTCATTGTGTTTCTTGAACATCAGAGTATTCAATTGTATATTCTCAAATATTTGCTATATATCTATACAGTATGCCGAGAAAATGCATGTTCACTTTTAATATTTTTATTGAATGGATGAATTAATGATTTAATTAAAATGTTAGGATATTATTAGGATGTTTTGGACGTTATTCTTGAGATTTCTAGGGCGTTCTAGAACACTTTGAACAACAATAGGATTCGCCCTTGCATTTGTCAATATTTAAAATTAATCTATTAAGTTTGCACCAGTTCCAAAACGACCATAAATCATTCTGCAAGTCATAACAATCCCGAATACAAGTAATCGATTTAAAGATCTGTACATCATCGGCATATAATAAACATTTTGAATTTTTGATAACAAGCGGCAAGTCATTAACAAACAAAATAAATAAAATTGGACCCATATGACTACCCTGAGGTATACCAGAACAAGCGTGGTAAGTATCGGATAAGTGCCCGTCAAACAATACCCTACACATGCGTGATCGCAAATATGATCCCACCCACGACACGAAGTTTGGATTGAATCCTATCCTTGTCAGCTTATAAAGTAAAATAGAGTGAGGTAATGTGTCAAAAGCCTTAGCAAAATCAGTAAAAATGCAATCAAATTGTGTACCGTCAATAAAACCATTCAAGAAAGTTACGAATTCCAACAAATTAGTAGTTGTTGACCGTCCATTAATAAAACCATGTTGT